>JAKCPI010002937.1:0-13162 GCA_023213315.1 Euborellia annulipes
GAATCAGGGGGCAACCCTTCCTATATGGAGATGATATGATTGCCCTCGGGTTTGGTGTAGGGGTTAGAGTGCTAACCTCGTATACCGAACGTCGTGGTCTGACCCCAGGCAGTCTGATGATTTTATTTAAGGCATTTGGATACCAAATGGCTTAAATAAGAATGCCTGGACCCCAAATAATATATATTCATAACTGTTATCGTTTCAAAGTCTTAAATGGCCTAAGCCGAAAAGACTGTATGAATGTGGGCATGTGAGTGTGAATGAGAAAAAAGTGTGAATGTTAAAAAAAAAAAAAAGTGATGTGATTGAAAGGGTGAATATAAAAAAGGTTTAATAAGAGTAAATAATAATTAAAAAGAAACATTTGCTTGAATAATAATTTTTATTTATATAAATATATATATATATCAATAATAATATTATTTATAAATCATGGAAATTATTTTTAATTTTTGCCAAATGTTGAATTCTAAAGTCATTACTATTTATAAATGTAGCCATGATATTTTGGATATCTATTTCATCTACGATTTCTGGATATGTATTTATTATGCACATGATTTAATCGTTCTTTGCGTCATTGTTGAGCGAAGATATGTTTTTATTCTTCTTAACATAGAAAATGAGCGCCTCAGCGGCTGCTGATGTGGCCGGGATCACTAAAAGTAAGGTTTTGTGAATATTTCAGGTTAGGAAATAATTTTTTTGATTCTTGATTAAGATTGTATTTTATTACAAAATCATTCAAGCATTTACTTGAGGAATTAATTCCCTAAAGAAATCAATTCTCTTTTGACCTTTTCTTCTACAAACTCATATTCTTAAAATATCTATACAGATTGGTCCCAAAAACGGGTTTCTAAAATAACAATTTTTTCGATTTGTAGATATTTTAAAAAACCCTTGAAGTTGGGAGAATCTTAATTCAATCTCGTTGGATTATCCTATCAATAACTTCAGAAAGTTTTTCTAAAATATTCTTCTATTGACGTGAACTTGTGTTCAGACTCGTTAGGTTTATATAGAAATTTTTTAGGAATCTCTGGCTTTCTCGGTAACGAGGGCTCCTCAAGATTCATTTCTTTTTATTTTTTTCTTTACATCCTTCCACATTTCACAAAAAATTGTTCTGAGCGCTTTTTTTAAAGATTCTAAAACTAACTCAACAGCTTCCTTTGCCCCAGCTACAGTTTGCGTTTCACTTTGAAGAACATTGCTCAATTGATCAGTTAAAGAAAACATTAGATAATCTAAGTCTAATTCCAAAGTATATAGAACCCTTTGATAATTGATCATGTCTCTGGCTTTGACCCCATATCATCATTACAAGATGCTAATGAAAATAGAAAGTCCAAAACAGCAGGGAAAAGTATTGATAACCCCTGACAATGAAGTATGTCTGATGGTCCAACGGGTTGGGCATAATGGCCGAGGGCCAGTTTTCTATTCCATGAGCCTTAGCAATCTCATGAAAATTATGTGATCGTTTTGGTGATTCTTTGACAATAACTCCTATGTCGTTTACCCATTGAAGGCAATCACGTATTAAAGGAATTCTTTTTTGAAGAATCCTGCACAGCCAAATTTAGAGAATGAGCTGAACAATGAATAAATAAAGCCATTGGTTGATCTGCCAACACTCTTGATTTGACACCGTTTTTTATTCCGGTCATATTTGATCCTCCGTCATAGCATTGTCCTCGCAAGAGATCCATACTTAAATCAAAACGAATAAGCATGTCTTTTATAATATTATACAATGATTCCCCAGTCATAGAGTGAGTGTCATAGAGACCAAGAAAAACTCATCAATTTCAAGAGTATCTTCATCTACAGATCTGATCGATATAGAAACTTGTTCTTTTCCCTGTACATCATTGGTTTCATCAACAATGAGAGAATATTCTCCTCTTTTTTTATTATTTTAATAATTTTACGCAAAATATCATGGGAAATAATTCTCAATATTTCATTCTGAATATCTGAAGAATTATATGATTTTTTGTGTTTTAAAAATAATTTTAATTCTGGAATGTCATTTTCCCTGAGACGTAATAATTGAATGAAATTTCCTTCATTAATATCATGTGCTCTAAATGCAATTCCCTGACGAGCTAAATATAATGCTGAGGTTATTATTGTTTTTAGAGCGATTTGATTTTGTATTTGAACAGATAATGTTTGTTCAGATAATAAGGAAATAATTGGAGTATTTTTCTTCAGTGCTTCTAATTTTATAAATGATTCTTTGTGAAAAGCAGATTTTTCGTGACTTTTTAATTTTATGATAATTTTTTTCCAGTTTTTATACCCATCAATCACTAAGTTTGTTTCATGATTTTTTTCACATTTTACTAATTTTTTTCCTAGCGCTTGGACACATATGAAACAAAAAATACTTTTAGTCATTGAGTCAAAATGAAGCCAAGGGTATGTTGTGAACCACTCATTCTGAAAATTATGATTACGTCCAGATTGGGTCCATGGAGGAATATCCAAAGGTTGATACGGTTCGTTTAAAGAGCATATCTTTTCGTGTGTGTTTTTAGTAAAAGCAAAAGAAACACTCTTTACAGGAGCAGATGGATCATCGGCGATGTTTTCTGTTAAATAAATGAATAAATTATTTAATTGAATTTCCGATCTCTGAGCAAGGCAACAAAACAATAAACAAGCATAATGACTCATTTTTTGAAATTATTATATTAATACCTATGGTGTTTGTGGAAGAAATGTTACTGCTGGTACTAGGGCGATGCTCATGGTGCAAAGGACTACCCGTGCTAATGCTTCCTTTTTCTAAAGAGCCTACGAAAGAACCAGATATAATAAGAAATTTTCATTTTTTTATTAAATTTTTAGCGTACGTATATTTTTGGCGAAGAAAAATAAGTTTTTAAGAGTAGGCCTACGGCCATTCTTACCTGTTTCTTTTTTAAAATAATCATCAATAAATCGACGTTTCATTTTTTTCTTCTTATAACTGTTAATCAACTACACTAAATAGTCTGTAGTCCTTTATATTTAACTTTTACAAATATATAGTTTAACAATATGCAAATTATTTAATCAAAATTTTTTTAGGCTATATAGTAGATTTGTTATTTACTATTTGAAGGAAATAAATATTTTTAATTTTCTTTATTTTAATTTTTTTTTTTCCAAGGCATAAAGTCTCAAGTTTTCATGTTATCTAAATTTTATTATTTTAATTCCATATAAAATGTATTTAGAATTTAGAAATACAATAGGTCTATATAAAATAAAAAAATTTCTTACTTTTTTAATTTTTTTTAAATTTAAATAAAAAAAATTTTAAAATATATCATTTTTAAAACTAAATGAAATAAAAGAAGAAATTTTGCCCCCCTGCCCCCCCCCCTGTAGGATGCCAGGGGGGCAATGTACCCGTGCCCCCCAGTTCCGGCGCCTATGTTCCTATGCATATGGAATATCTTATAAAATAATAAAGAGAACAATTAGAAATAGACAATTATTAACTTAATTTAATTTGTATGCAAATATATTATTATTGCAGGTAGTAGAAAGAATATTTGAAATTTTAATTGAATTTATTTTCGGAGAATAAAAGCCAACATTTGATGGACTTCTCTCACATCATATTTAATTGGTAGATATTTCGACCGGCATCTCGCCTGGTCATCATCAGTACAAAAATGATTTGATAGAGGGCCCTTGTCAAACAATGTGTAATTATTTTAAAACTTTTCGAGAAGCAAAAGACAGACGTGAATGCTAGTGAATTTTAATTTGAAATTCACTTACGAAACTCTCGCTCGCATTCACGTCTGTTTTCTGCTTCTCGAAAAATTTTAAAATAATTACACATTGTTTGACATGGGCCCTCCATCAAATCATTTTTTTATACTGATGATGACCAGGCGTGATGCCAGTCGAAATATCTACCAATTAAAGATGATGTGATATGAGTCCATCAAATGCTGGTTTTTATTCTCCGGTCCTTTCCTTATACATCTGATCCAGCGAAAATCTTCTGTTTATAAGAATTTCTTTCCTTTTTGTAATGTCTTTAATGACTTGTCTAAAAGTTTTTTATAAAATTGTTCAAATCTAGGCCTACATGACGAATGTTGGCAACCAAGTAAAATAAATATTTAATTAGAAACAGGAACGGCAGCCAGGATAGATAATAAAAATCTTTTGCGCGACGTTGGTAAAGTCGCCCACCTCAGGGCAAGCAAAATTGTCAAAATTTCGTACAAGTTGATCGGTCTACAAAATTCCATGTTTATACATGTATTCGTTAGTATATAGCAAAGAAAAACTATTGAAAGCGTTTTTACAGGCACGACATTCAAATAGCAAATGATGGATCATTTGCTATTTGAATGTCGTGCCTGTAAAACGCTTTGCAATAGTTTTTCTTTGCTGTACATACTAACGAATACATGTATAAACATGGAATTTATTCTTAAGTACCGATCAACTTGTACGAAATTTTGACAATTTTGCTTGCCCTGAGGATGGGTGCGACTTGCACCCGAAACGTCGGCAACGAAATATAGATTTTTATTATTTATCCTGGCTGCTGTTCCTGAGAAGGCTCCCGTTCCTGTTTCTAATTTGAATATCTACAGCCATTCAACTCAATAAATATTTAATTTTTTTGATTTTCATCGATTTGGTTGCTTCATTATTTTTGTATTTCGAGATATTATTGAGATAAATACAATACAGTAGATATGCCTACTCAAGTATTATTAATATTAATAGGCGAGTATTCCGAAATTCTCTACTTTCTCTCTCTAAATATATGTATTAACATATAGGTAAGAGAAAGTAAAAATAAATAAATTTAATAAAGGTGAATTGTTTTTGGCTAATGGCAATATTTTACTTGAATTTAAATGTTTTGATGGCGGATCTGTTTTTTTTTTTTTTATTTTATTTAAAGTCTTTTTCGGCATCGAAGGCTAGACCCCGTCTCTATTTATTTCAATTGGTAGCCATTCCAATTGAGCGGATCTGTGTTAATTAACCCGGAAGTTTAAACAAAGTTCACTGTTGGACTTGAATTAACTTGTTTGCTTATACTATGAAATCCATGTTAAAATCATCACTTAAACAAAGTTCAATAGTAAATTTTGTTTATACTATCAGGCCCTAATGTATAAAAAGTTGTTTTTAGAGGAGAGGCGGAGATATACTGCTAAGAAGGCTATGAATATAATTTTTACTTTGTTCCATAGCAAGAATTAAAAAAAAAAATGGAAAAGATATTTAGGAAAAGACTTTTATAAAAATAGGGAAATAATTTTGAAGGCCTTTCTCTGCATGGGATAAAGAAAATTCTATAAAGGGTGATCATAGCTCATTACCATCGGTAATTGGTTAATCAACAGTAGGCCCTATCTCTAATTAACTACACAATGAATAATTTCAATTCATAAACGTAAGAGATTAAAATATGAACATCTCCACAAAGTATTTTATACAAAAATTTTAGATGATCATTAATTAAAAAAAAAAAATTATATTTGGTTAATAAATGCTGAGATCTATTTTTATGCATAATTATTAACCTGCTTTTTAAAAGGGTTTAAAAACATTATAAAAAAAAATTAAATATTAGCTCTCTCGGCTTTTCAGGACATATTTTAAAAGAGCTTTTAAAAAAATCATAAGACGAACTGTTTCATTAAACAAAAAAAAAAAAAAAAAAAAAAAAAAAAAATGTTAATTTATTTTATCTACCGGCCTTAAACTCCTTATTCTTATTTCTCTCATAATTTCTTTGTAATATTCTTTATTATGGTTACCCAGCCAATCTTAGTCTATCAATCAAACAGGACTTCTCATATTTCACCTGCATTAAAATATTTTTTACTTTCTCTTACCTATATATGTGTATAGAGAGAATTGAATTGAATAAGAGAGAAAGTAATGGATTCATATCAAAAATTCGATATCGAGATTTTGATGGATATACATGTTTTGAGGCCTCCTGAATCCAAAAAGTGGTTTTCGCAACATTTTCTGTCTGTTTGTTTGTGAGCAAAATATCTCAAGAACGAAAAGAGCTATGAGGTTGAAATTTTATATTTAAGTTAGGAACCCCCTGGACGTAACACGAAGCTTTTGAACAGAGAGAACTTTTATGGTGATAACCACGTTTGTTTTGTGCTCCGCATTTTTTCGCTTGGTTCGCTGGATTTTTTGCTGTGACTGGGCATCAACCTATATCATCTGAAGCGGAAACGGATTCTGCATTGAATGGTCTGAATTTGTTGTGAGTTGAATCCGTCCCTTGGGGGCAGTCTTGATTTTTGTTGCCTAAATTTTTAAAACAAAAAAATTTTTATTAACTCTCTCTTGGCATTTATTAGATAATCCGATTACCTGATTTTACCTCATGTACACTAAGAGGGGCATATAGCCCTATGTACAATTGAATGAATAAATAAATAAATAAAATAAAATATAAAATAAAAAAAATAAAATCGGCCAAGAGTACTAATACTTTACTGATATATAGACTATACTCTTCCGTTTTTTTTTCGATTTTCTCAAAATTCGCTCCAACGATTTTGATTAAAATTCATAATTCAATTATTTTTTAGATGCTCTTCAAAATGTATATTCTCATTTTGCCATTGAAATCATTTGAAGCCCACTTTACTCTTCATAGGAAAGATAGTAGAAATGGTGGCCATGGTAACAAAACATAAATATTTTCCCATTTTTACTTTCACTTACCATATATATATATATATATATATATATATATATATATATATGATAATATATAGAGAGAGAAAGTATTGGATTCATGTCAAAAATTCGATGTCGAGATTTTGATGGATATTCACGTTTGGAGGTCCCCTGACTCCAAAAAAGTGGTTTTCGCGACATGGTCTGTCTGTCTGTCTGTGTGGCTGTCTGGGTTCAATTTAAAGCATGAAGGAATTAGGGAGGTTGAAATTTTATATTTAAGTTAGGCACTTCTCTAGGGCGAGAAAATAAGCTTTGTATCAAAATCAGCCAAAAAGTACTAGTACTTTGCTGTTGTATTTTTTCATTTTTTTCCGATTTTCTCAAAATTCGCTCCAAAGATTTTGATTAAAATTCAAAAATCAATTATTTTTTAGATGCTCTTTAAAATGTATATTCTCATTTTGCCATTGAAATCTTCTAAAGATCACTTTACTCTTATACTTCAGAGGAGGGATAGGAGAAATAGTTGCCATGGTAAAAAATTATAAATATTTTTCTATTTGTAAATTTTACATCTTTAATTCAAATGTACCCTACAGTCGGAAACTAAATATATCTCAACACAAAAAATCTGGTTCGATCAGTCACACCAGTTTTTTACTTTCTCTTACCTCTATATATTAATATGCCGTATATATGTTAATATACCGGGTGGTATAAAAAATGTGTGGACGGAAGATTGTGTGCTTATTATGGACATTTTTAAAGTTTAAAGATGGTGCGTAATGAGGGACCTTTAGGGCTACAAATTTAAAATATTTTTATTCCAATTGCACTTCTTATACAGGGTGATCCATATCAGAGTTATGTTTGCCCTGTATATTATTGCATATTTGGATTCTACGGCCAATTTTAGTATGACTTTAGTGATGGAATGTATTCCCAAACAAATCGTTTAGATGCAAATCGTTTTTTTGTGAAAAAACTGCTGTCTTAGAAAAATTGAATATCGCGAGAACAATAAAACTTAGAGGGCTACTGTTCTTTTGTAATGTTACTAAGTCACACCAAATTTTTTTTACTTTCTACGTATGTAATATTGAATATAAAATTCGATGTTGAGATTTTGAAGGAAAAAATATCTTTTTTAAGAAAATGTTCAAGTTATTTATTTACCTTACGATCAAGTTCATTTAATATTTATAATATCTTTGTCATTAGATCAAAGGGAAGTGTATTAATTCCTACCGTCTATATAGGCATAGTATAAACTCATATGCAAAAGGCTTTTGAAATGGCTTAGTTTTAATATATAATAATAGCGTTCAGAAACGCAAATGACGCCCGAAGCTTATATAGTAATTATGAGAGTGGAATATTAGGGTCAAAACCACCAACCTCGCTCAAAATCTCAAAAAAAAAAAAAAAAAAAAAAAATTAGAGAGAAATATATTGTTAAAATTTTGAATGCCGATAAAAATGATTAAAATCTTTTATATTCTTTAAAATTTTGTTTACTTTCTCTTATTTCATTTCATTTTGTTTATATTAATATAAAAGGCCTAGAAAAAAGTCAGAGGACTTTATAAACACACGTTCGTGTATTTTTTTTTTAACACAGACTTTTTTTCCATTCACACTCACACACACATTCACACAGTCTTTTCGGCAACATAGGCCATGTAAGACTTTCACGATAACCCTTATTTGTAAATATTAATATATCTATTGGGGGTCCAGGCATTCTTATTTAAGCCATTTGGTTTCCAAATAAATTCATCGGGCTGCCTGGGATCCGAACCCTCGACCCTTGGCATACATGGCAGGCGCGCTACCAACTACGCCAAGCCCAAGGGCACGTTGGTGCATTATTCTTAGTAATTTGGATTAACAATTGGCCTGACTATTGTCATCTTGTAGAATAGAACAAATACAAACATTCCTATTGTAAATGGCTCATTTGTTGGTCTACTTATTTATATTTAGGGTTTGGACACCGGTGGAAACCGAAACCGGTATACCGGTTTTTCGGCTAATTTTCAAAAACCGAGAAACCTAGTTTTTCCAGAAAAACCGAATTCGGTTTTTTTTTTTATTTTTTTTTCAGTAAAACTTTTATTCAAATTATGAATTAGCCCGTGACCCATGGCTCAGAGAGAAGACATTAGCATCTAGTGGCTTGGGGTTTCGGGTTCCCTTCCCGTCCCAAGGGAGAAAAATTTATTTCATTTGAATTGGCTTAAATGGCCTTAGATTTATATTTTTTGCCCTTTTTCCAGTACTTAAATAATCTATATATAACAATAGCGGAGTGTCTGTCTGTCTGACCGTTCGTTTGTCTCGCTCTGTTTGATCAACTTTCCATTGGAATGACGAAATTTTGCAGTCTTATAGAGGACGTTATGGAGAGTCCAGGAAAAATACTCAAGTCCAGAAATTCCTACAATTTTTTGAGTTATTAATTCCTACAGTTACGATTTCTCCCATAGGAAATGTTTGAGAAATATGTATTTTTTGGATTTTTTGTATTCCTTGATTTACATTTTTTTGTTAATTAAGGTTGCCCTTGAGAGAGGAATTTTGCTTCATGTATTCATTTCTAAATTATGTTGTATACCAATTTATTTAACTTCCAAAAATATTGGTACGTTCTAAATAGATTCAGATATTGAAAAAAAAGCTTTAAAACCGGTTTACCGGTTTTCAGCTTTGTAAAAAACCGAAAAACCGGTTTTCAAAATTTTCCGGTTTTTTCCAAACCCTATTTATATTGGAATGTCTTTTATTTACATTTTGTTTCATTCTTTTATATTTGTAGGCCTGGAGATTTTGTTCAGGACTAATTTCATTTAAGTAATCTGTGATTATTCTTGCAGGTAATTGCACAATCAGTGATCAGGTGGTCAAGTGTCCAAATGACCGATGTGTGAGCACGGCTCAGCTCTGTGATGGCATCTGTGACTGTTTACCGGTTACTACTGATATTAATTCTTTCACGGGTCAGCCACAACTATCCCAGTGTTTCGATGAATATGACTGCCAGGGACAATATACTCAACAAGATGGTGAGTAAAAATTTTACGATTATATTAATTCATTTTTTTACTTTCTCTTATCCTATATATGAAATATATATAGAGGGAAAGTATTACGTTCATGCCACAAATTCGATGTCGAGAATTTGATGGATATACATGTTTTGAGGTCCTCTGAGTCCAAAAAAGTGACTCTCGCAAATTGGCCTGTCTGTCTGTGTATTACGATTATTAGCATGAAGGAATTGAGCTACCGGATTATAAAATTTTATATTTGAATTAGGTACCCTCCCGGGCACACTAAATACGCTTTTGAACAAATTCAGCCAAAAATTACTAGTACTTTACTGATATACTTTTTCAGTTTTTTTCGATTTTCTCAAAATTTGCTCCAACGATTTTGTTTAAACATGCTTTTTACATGCACTTTAAAATGTACCGTATATTCTTATTTTGCTCTTGAAATAATTTGAAGCACACTTTCGCTACTCTTGTACTTCATAGGAAAGATTTCAAATTTATTTTCCGGCTCTTACTTCCATAGAGCCAATGTTAAATCCCTATAGGGATTTGTTTGTTAATTTCGATTCAAAAGGGGGTCCGCTTTGAAAATTTTTACACATTTAAAAAAATATTTTCCTATTCTTATGAAATTTTGTATTTATTTACGATTCTATATTGTGTATAAATAACCAAAAATGAGATTAATATTTTGAAAAATAATCATAGTTTATTTCAAGCAGTCAACATTTAAAATGCAAGTTTGAAACTAAGGTGCTATGGGACACTAAATGTATCTCGACACCAGATTTTTAAAATTGTATTTAAGGTCTTTTTCGGCAGAAGGCCATTTACACTCCGTCTTTATTTATTTCATTTGGATTGGTAACCTATTTCATTGAAATAGATTTTTACTCGTATGAGATGGGATGCGAACCATTGACCTCTAGTATTTACAAGAGGTAGAAACTCTACCACTGACCTATGGCCCAAGATTATTAAGCATTTTAATATCTTTAGACGCCCCCGGGTGTGGCATAGTAGGTAGCGTGCCTACCTCCTATACCAAACGTCGCGGGTTCGGACCCGCAGTCCGATGATTTTATAGGTATATTTTTATTTAAGCCATTTGGATACCAGATGGCTTAAATAGAAATGCCTGAACCCACAATAGATAATATATATTACAACAGTTATCGTCTAAAGTCTTAAATGGCCTAAGTTGCCGAAAATACTGTGTGAATGTGTGTGTGAGTGTGAGTGTGAATGAGAAAAAAGTGTGAATGTTTTTTTTAAAACGAAACGAAATATCTTTAGACCAGTGGAAAAACTGCTACCTTCAATAGCTTTATATCATCTGCTGAGAATCATAGTGGCATAAGTTCAAAATTCAACAATTTGAGAAAATCGTTTGAAAGTTTTATAAACATAAACATTTAAATAGCCGGGCAACAAATGAATAACTAGAATCAATAACAAAGAATGGAAATATATTTTCGACATTCAAAAGTGAAGACGTTTTAACGTCTGGTGGACTCAAAAATTGAATTTTCGGACTTTCGCCACAATGATTCTCAGCAGGCGATATATTCGTCTTTTTTAAATCTTTAAATTTTGAAATTTTCATTTCAATTTTTGAGCAAAAATTGATACCGATCGCCCATTTTTGTACCTCTGTTAGTAGTAAAATTTTCTAACCGCCTACTGGTTAAGATTATTTGATGATTTTCAAAATAAAAATGTTTTTTAAATAATGCTATGAAAACCTTTTATACAATACTTTAAAAAAAATTTTATTTCAATATTTTTAAAAAGTTATTTAATTAAATAAAGTAAAAAAAGAAAGTAGCTTCTTTTATCGGACAATACTCCTACCACCCACCAAGTAATCCGATCCCTTCAGCGTAGTGCTACATCTAACTTAAAAAAAAAACGAAGTTAAATAATTTTCGAGATCTATTTATTTGAATAAGATATTAATATTCCATAAATAACTCGATTCGGACTTCCTTAATCATAGATATTTAACAAATGTGTGACTATGTTTATTTTTTGGTGGGACAAGCGCCCAATAGAAAAAATAATTATTAAAGAAATAATTATCTTTTATTTAAATTAAATATGAGAGTAAAAATTTTAAATAAGTTATCGTCTTGCAAGATTTTATTAACGTGTCTTAGTAAAAGCTTTAATGATGCTTCCATAACTGAGAAATTTAATTATCTTTAAGTACACCTTCTCCAGAATCAGTTCGGATTAACTTACTTAAAATTGATATTTTTAATATACATACATGTAGATATTAATTTGTAGACCAATTAATCATTTGGAAAATTAAAAAAAAAAAAACCTTTGAATTTTTTAAAAGAAAAGTAAGTATTCGACTTTCTATATTTATATTGAATAGAAATAACTGTTTAATTTTTATTTAAATTCTGAGAGAACAAAAAATTCCTACCTTGTCAGTGATAAGGTTTAACATATCTTCAGCCTTGACTGTAGGCAACCATCACGCTTGTCTGTCTAATTGGTAGCCTTAATTAGACTTTACTTAGAATACGGATGACTCTATTGTTCCAGCTCGTCGCCGAATATAAAAAATAGTATAGGAACATATTTATATTTTGTTACCATGGCAACCACTTCTCCTGAAATACAAAAGTAAAGTGGTCAGAAGATTTCAATGGCAAAATAAAAATATACATTTTAAAGAGCATCCAAAAAAATAATTGATATATGAATTTAAAAAATCTGGTGTGACTGGCGCACAGCACACAACTTTCTCTTACCTTCGGTAATCGAAAGTTGTGTTCTGTGCTTGTCACACCAGATTTTTTGTGTCGACATGTATTTAGTTTCCGACAGTAAAGTACATTCGATTTTCAAGATGTAAAATTTACAAGTACATGTATGTCAAAATATTTATATTTTGTTACCATGGCAACCATTTCTCCTATCTTTTCTATGGAGAACAAGAGTAAAGTGGTCTTCAGAAGAATTCAATCCCAAAATGAGAATATACATTTTAAAGAGAATTTAAAATATAATTGATTTTTGAATTTTAAAAAAAATCGTTGGAGCAAATTTAGAGAAAATCGAAAAAAACTGAAAAAGTACATCAGTAAAGTACTAGTACTCTTTGGCCGATTTTGTTCAAAAGCTTCGTGTCACGTCCCATGGGGGTGCCTAACTTAAATATAAAATGTCAACCTCCTAGCTCTTTTCGTTCTTGAGATATTTTGTTCACAGACACACAGACACACACACAGACACACAGACAGACCATGTCGCGAAAACCACTTTTTTAGATTCAGGGGACCTCAAAACGTGTATATCCATCAAAATCTCGACATCGAATTTTTGACATGAATCCAATACTTTCTCTCTCTATATATATTAACATATATATGGAGGTAAGAGAAAGTAAA
>JAKCPI010002938.1:0-11573 GCA_023213315.1 Euborellia annulipes
ATAAATTCACCCTTATAGAGGACATTATGGACAGTCCAGGAAAAATACTTAAATTCTCAAATTGGGAGGCTAAAAATATTTTTGTAAAATCGTGAATTTTCCTATTGGAAAGCATTTAGTCTAGAGCTTTTTGTCCCACTTATGCCAAATATTCAAAAAAATATTTACTAAATTGTATGTGTGTGTGTATATATATATATATTTATATACCATCAAGAGAAAAAGATATTGGACAACCCCCTCACTTCTACCTGAATTTAGAGCCTTTTGAGGTATGTATACAGGGCCGTAACTAGGCAGAAGCAACAGGTGCACCGTGTATCTGTTGCATCTGCCTAGTTACGGCCCTGTATACATACCTCAAAAGCTCTAAATTCAGGTAAGGAGAGGGTTGTCCAATATCTTTTCTCTTGATGGTACCTATGAGTTGAAGATTTTTCCTAATTCTCTCATTTTGTTTTCTTTCTCGTTTAACCTGCTATTACCTGCCTGCACTTGTCTGCTCGATATTTAAGTTCAGATCAGGGAATAATAAGATAAAGCCTTTAGGGCTTGGCATGGACAACAGGGCCGAGTCGCTCCGGCCCAGGGTTCCTATAATTTCTACATTTTGGTAAGTACATTTACATTTTATAGTTAGATACATTCATTTAGGATCAAACTATAGATTAGAATAAAAATCTTTGCTAGGTTTATACAGGGGCAAGGAATGTTAGATTTGAAGGTGGAAAGGAAGATGGATGGATTGTATAATCGAGGACTGCAAGCAGAAGGGATTGGAGTGTGAGGAAAGAGTATTGTGGAGATTGAGAATAAAAACGAGACCCGTAAGAAATAGAAAAGAAACAAAATAGGGAAAACCACCAGTAAAAGAAGAAGCTGAAAAATTAAATTATTACGAAGTGTTTTTAGATAGGAGGTCATGTAGGCCTTTATATATATATATTATTTTTTTTTTCTCGGCTGCTGGGGGTTTATTGTATTTATTTATTGAATTATATTATACCGATGGCAACCGGGGACGTTTATATATATATAATAACAAAGGGTTTGGGTTGAAAAAATATCTAAATGAGAAATAGTAAAAATTAAAATTTTCATTTAATATCAAGTGTCACATGAAGTAATTAAATATCGTTATTTTCTTACTGATATATTTAAAAGTCAGCCCACATTGCAAATTATTAAAAGTGATTAAATTCTCTCAAAATTAAAAATACTAATGTCATATCAAATAAGTTTAATCGAATAAATTCAAGAGGTGATATAAAAAAAAAAATTAAAAACGAAATAAATTGATAATTAAAATAAATTATTTTGTGAAAGGAAAATGAAAATATGCAAATTGTATATTTATATCAGATTTATTGAAATTTTATTAATATTCTAATTATTTTTATAGACATTTTAGGTTTTTACCAATAAAACGCATTTGGGGAAAAAAAAGTTTTATTTAATTTTAAATACATATGTACAAAAATTATTAAAAAGTAAAAAATACAAAACATTATATAAGAAAATTAAATAATTCTGGAATTTTGGGTTTTTTTTCTCAATCTAAAAGCACTAATAAATTTTAAAAAAAAAAATCTCAGTAGATGAGTTTTCTAATTTAGGTGATTTTAGGTGGCCCGAAACCATTTAGGTTTTTCAAAATTTAGTTAAACAACTCCAGAACACCTAAGTCAAAAAAAGTAAATTGTCCATTTCGCGTTTAGAATCAAGGAAAGAAAAAAGGTGAAAACCTAAGAATCCGGTCCCTACTCATTAGAGCCGAAACTGTTTCCTGTACAGAGAGTTTCATTTCTGGCTGCCTTCTCCTGTTACCTATTATCAGGGGCGCCGGAACGAATTTGAATCAGGGGGGGCAACCTCTTCCTATATGGAGATGGATATGATTGCCCTCGGGGCTTGGTGTAGGGGTTAGAGTGCTAACCTCGTATACCGAACGTCGCGAGGTTCGGACCCCAGGCAGTCCGATGATTTTATTTAAGGCATTTGGATACCAAATGGCTTAAATAAGAATGCCTGGACCCCCAAATAATATATATTCATAACTGTTATCGTCAAAGTCTTAAATGGCCTAAGCCGAAAAGACTGTATGAATGTGTGGGTGCATGTGAGTGTGAATGAGAAAAAAGTGTGAATGTTAAAAAAAAAAAAAAAAAAAAAGTGATGTGATTGAAAGGGAAAGAATATAAAAAAAGGTTTAATAAGAGTAATAATAATTAAAAAGAAACATTTGCTTGAATACAATTTTTATTTATATAAATATATATATATATCAATAATAATATTATTTATAAATCATGGAAATTATTTTTTAATTTTGCCAAAATGTTGAATTCTAAAGTCATTACTATTTATAAATGTAGCCATGATATTTTGGATATCTATTTCATCTACGATTTCTGGATATGTATTTATTATGCATACATGATTTAATCGTTCTTGCGTCATTGTTGAGCGAAGATATGTTTTTATTCTTCTTAACATAGAAAATGAGCGCTCAGCGGTTGCTGATGTGGCCGGGATCACTAAAAGTAGTTTTAGAATATTTCTCAGGTTAGGAAATAATTTTTTTGATTCTTGATTAAGATTTTTGTATTTTATTACAAAATCATTCAAGCATTTAGCTTGAGGAATTAATTCCCTAAAGAAATCAAATTCTCTTTTGACCTTTTCTTCTACAAACTCATATTCTTTTAAAATATCTATAACAGATTGGTCCCAAAAACGGGTTTCTAAAATAACAATTTTTTCGATTTGTAGATATTTTAAAAACCCCGGTTGGGAGAATCTTAATTCAATCTCGTTGATTATCCCATCAATAACTTCATAGAAAGTTTTTCTAAAATATTCTTCTATTGACGTGAACTTGTGTTCAGACTCGTTAGGTTTATATAGAAATTTTTAGGAATCTCTCGCTTTCTCGGTAACGAGGGCTCCTCAAGATTCATTTCTTTTATTTTTTTCTTTACATCCTTCCACATTTCATTAAAAAATTGTTCTGAGCGTTTTTTTTTTAAAGATTCTAAAACTAACTCAACAGCTTCCTTTGCCCCAGCTACAGTTTGCGTTTCACTTTGAAGAACATTGCTCAATTGATCAGTTAAAGAAAACATTAGATAACTAAGTCTAATTCCAAAGTATATAGAACCCTTTGATAATTGATCATAAAGTCCCCTGGCTTTGGACCCTATATCATCATTACAAGATGCTAATGAAAATAGAAAGTCCAAAACAGCAGGGTAAGTATTGATAACCCCTGACAATGAAGTATGTCTGATGGTCCAACGGGTTGGGCATAATGGCCGAGGGCCAGTTTTCTCTATTCCATGAGCCTTAGCAATCTCATGAAAATTATGTGATCGTTTTGGTGATTCTTTGACAATAACTCCTATGTCGTTTACCCATTGAAGGCAATCACGTATTAAAGGAATTCTTTTGAAGAATCCTGCACAGCCAAATTTAGAGAATGAGCTGAACAATGAATAAATAAAGCCATTGGTTGATCTGCCAACACTCTTGATTTGACACCGTTTTTTATTCCGGTCATATTTGATCCTCCGTCATAGCATTGTCCTCGCAAGAGATCCATACTTAAATCAAAACGAATAAGCATGTCTTTTATAATATTATACAATGATTCCCCAGTCATAGAGTGAGTGTCATAGAGACCAAGAAAAAACTCATCAATTTCAAGAGTATCTTCATCTACAGATCTGATCGATATAGAAACTTGTTCTTTTCCCTGTACATCATTGGTTTCATCAACAATGAGAGAATATTCTCCTCTTTTTTTATTATTTTAATAATTTTACGCAAAATATCATGGGAAATAATTCTCAATATTTCATTCTGAATATCTGAAGAATTATATGATTTTTTGTGTTTTAAAAATAATTTTAATTCTGGAATGTCATTTTCCCTGAGACGTAATAATTGAATGAAATTTCCTTCATTAATATCATGTGCTCTAAATGCAATTCCCTGACGAGCTAAATATAATGCTGAGGTTATTATTGTTTTTAGAGCGATTTGATTTTGTATTTGAACAGATAATGTTTGTTCAGATAATAAGGAAATAATTGGAGTATTTTTCTTCAGTGCTTCTAATTTTATAAATGATTCTTTGTGAAAAGCAGATTTTTCGTGACTTTTTAATTTTATGATAATTTTTTTCCAGTTTTTATACCCATCAATCACTAAGTTTGTTTCATGATTTTTTTCACATTTTACTAATTTTTTTCCTAGCGCTTGGACACATATGAAACAAAAAATACTTTTAGTCATTGAGTCAAAATGAAGCCAAGGGTATGTTGTGAACCACTCATTCTGAAAATTATGATTACGTCCAGATTGGGTCCATGGAGGAATATCCAAAGGTTGATACGGTTCGTTTAAAGAGCATATCTTTTCGTGTGTGTTTTTAGTAAAAGCAAAAGAAACACTCTTTACAGGAGCAGATGGATCATCGGCGATGTTTTCTGTTAAATAAATGAATAAATTATTTAATTGAATTTCCGATCTCTGAGCAAGGCAACAAAACAATAAACAAGCATAATGACTCATTTTTTGAAATTATTATATTAATACCTATGGTGTTTGTGGAAGAAATGTTACTGCTGGTACTAGGGCGATGCTCATGGTGCAAAGGACTACCCGTGCTAATGCTTCCTTTTTCTAAAGAGCCTACGAAAGAACCAGATATAATAAGAAATTTTCATTTTTTTATTAAATTTTTAGCGTACGTATATTTTTGGCGAAGAAAAATAAGTTTTTAAGAGTAGGCCTACGGCCATTCTTACCTGTTTCTTTTTTAAAATAATCATCAATAAATCGACGTTTCATTTTTTTTCTTCTTATAACTGTTAATCAACTACACTAAATAGTCTGTAGTCCTTTATATTTAACTTTTACAAATATATAGTTTAACAATATGCAAATTATTTAATCAAAATTTTTTTTAGGCTATATAGTAGATTTGTTATTTACTATTTGAAGGAAATAAATATTTTTAATTTTCTTTATTTTAATTTTTTTTTTTCCAAGGCATAAAGTCTCAAGTTTTCATGTTATCTAAATTTTATTATTTTAATTCCATATAAAATGTATTTAGAATTTAGAAATACAATAGGTCTATATAAAATAAAAAAAATTTCTTACTTTTTTAATTTTTTTTAAATTTAAATAAAAAAAATTTTAAAATATATCATTTTTAAAACTAAATGAAATAAAAGAAGAAATTTTGCCCCCCCCCCTGCCCCCCCTGTAGGATGCCAGGGGGGGGGGCAATGCTACCCGTGCCCCCCCCAGTTCCGGCGCCTATGCCTATTATTTAATTAAAATATATGAAATATAATTTAATATTCAAACTTCTCAGTAACTATCAGCAATATAAAATTTATCTTTATTGAAAAATCAATTTTATTATATGTAAAATTAATGCTTACTTTGAAACATGCAAACATTGAGCTTTCTAGCTCATAATCTATAAACTTATTCTAGTTGATCAAACCGAGCGTGAGAGACAGACACTCATGGGCGTACCCAGGATCAAATCTAGGGGGGGGGGGGGCATGGTCAGATCATGGTCGTCCAGGGGGGGGGCAGATCATGATCGTCCAGATTGTGACATAGCTATTTTTTATATAGAGGGGAAAAGCCTTCGAATTAAAGGCCTAAAAACCCTCAAATCCTAACAAAAAAAAATCATTCCCCTTCGCCATCCACCAATTTTTTTGTTTCGTTTCATCACTTTATAAACATTTTTTTTTTGCTTCTAGGGGGGGGGGGGGCAGCTGCCCCCTGCCCCTCGCTGGGTACGCCCATGCAGACACTGTTGAATAGGTTTTTTTTTTTGGCCTGAGTTTGAATCCCTCTGTCTAGTGTCCTGCCAAAACAAAACCCAACTTTTTTAAGAAGAGGAAAATTTTGACCTAATTATATTAATACAAAAAATATTCATGAACGTGCATAATAAAATGAGCTAGCTCTTATTACGTATTAATAATCATTTTTCTTTTTGATCTTTTAATTTTAATGAGAATCGCCCTTTAATTGCTCCAAGGGTGGATTTAAATTTGAATCTTAATTTTTAAACTAATGTAATTGTTCATTTTGCATAGCTGATGCTTTTCTGCATATAAATTACGTTTTTAATAACGAATTATTTTTTTAAAAATTTAATTCAACTTTAATTAATAGTCTTTGAGATATATATATTTAAAAAAGAAGAGAATTTATTTTAAATTCTGGGAATCTTATGCAAAATTCAAGGTAAATAAATAACAACTCTTTGATACAAAAAAAAATTATGTTAAACGAATATTTATTAACTAATTTACCTTAAAAAATTATTTTTACTATTGAAGATTTCGATGTCAATAAATTTTTTTTTCCATTTGTTCCACCAACTACCCTACACGACAAGTAACCTCCAACCCCGCATACAGGTGGAGTGCTTGGCCTTCCCCTCACCGATTTGAACGAAAAATTTTTTATGTGTAGTGCCGTACTGAATGAAAAACAAATTCGGTTAAAGCGAAAAAATACGCTTCTCATCTGTTCGTCTAAAAAAATGTTAAAGATTTGAGCGCATGTCTTATAAAACCGTTGCTACAATCACATTTCAAAAAACAACCTTGGTGGCTAGATTGAATGGAGCGTTCATTCTTTGTTAACACGAGATCTCGAGTTCAAATCTCGTCGTGGGAAACTTTTTTTTGTGTAATTTATTTATTTTATTTTTTTTAGTTTCTTTGATTTATTTTCGCTCTTTATTTATTATGATCTTTATGTATTATTTACAAATTGTTGAGAAGCGTATTCCCTCGCTTTAACCGAATTTGTATCATAAAAGTAATAGCAGTTTACCATTGTATTGAGAGTTCGTTATGATATATACTACTCTAGCATTTGCAAATGTTTTAATATCTTATTTAAAACGAAAAGATGAATTTGTTTGCACAAGTTAATAATAAAACGATATATTTATACTATACATGTATATTGACTTTAAATATTTGCAAGATGGAGTTTAATCTGTATCAGAAATCTTCTCTCATCTTTCGAGCAAAGAGGATTCCGATGATTTAAATTTAAATATTCATGCCCCCTCCTCTTCTCCTTAGAAAGACTTTAACAAGATATTTTACTACGCCGATCGAATTTCCATTCAAGCAAAAGCTTTTTTACAACAAAAACATATAATCGCTCTATAATCTAAATTTAAAAAAATACAAAGGTTTTATTAAACGCTTCATTTGCTTGAAAATTTTTAAAATTTTTAAAAATCTAAAGTTTGGTGTTTAGGCTCATTTCGGATAATACTAAGCCCTGGCGGGCGGCGTCACGGGAAATGATTAGTAGGCTAGTTGTCGTCATAAATGTATTTTAATAAATATTTGGTCTTAATATGAAAATCTAGCTTAATATAAATAATAAAATTTAATATTATTATTATTAAATTGAAATATTTTTTATATGAGAATGGAGAGCTTTTCATTAGCATTCACAGACAATGCAAAGAATACGTGAATGCCTTTTCATTTCTAACATCACTACATTGACATTTTCAAAGAATACTTAAATCTCTTCTCATTTTATTTTAAAAGAAATAAAAGTGAATACGGATATACGTATACTGTATTAAAAATATTTTTACTTTCTCTTACCTATGTATATATGTAATATATATAGAGAGAGAGAAAGTATTGGATTCATGTCAAAAATTCGATGTCGAGATTTTGATGGATCTTCACGTTTTGAGGTCCCCTGAATCCAAAAAGTGGTTTTCGCGACATGGTCTGTCTGTCTGTCTGTGTGTCTGTCTGTGAACAAAATATCTCAAGAACGAAATAAGCTAGGAAGTTGAAATTTTATATTTAAGTTAGGCACCCCCATGGGACGTGATACGAAGCTTTTGAACAAAATCGACCAAAGAGTACTAGCACTTTACTGATTCACTTTTTCAGTTTTTTTCGATTTTCTCAAAATTTGCTCCAACGATTTTTTTAAATTCAAAAATCAATTATTTTTTAGATTCTCTATAAAATGTATATTCTCATTTTGTGATTGAAATCTTCTGAAGACCACTTTACTCTTGTACTCCATAGAAAAGATAGGAGAAATGGTTGCCATGGTATCGAAATATAAATATTTTCCCATACTTATAAATTTTACATCTTGAATTCAATTGTACCCTACTGTCGGAAACTAAATACATGTCGACACAAAAAATCTGGTGTGACAAGCACAGTACACAACTTTCGATTACCGAAGGTAATAACAACAAATCATTACTAGGCCTACAGTATATAGCTAGCCACTGACTTCCTGTGTGTATGTGCCTGTTTATCACACTCGCTGATTGGCCAGAGTCACAGGAAGTGGAGTAAGAGAGGAAAATTTAAAAATTTAAGGCGAGCAATTTCCATTGGCTGATCAATTAATATTAATACATTTTGACTGGTTTGTGCCCAGCCAGAACTAAGCCTCCACATCAAACAATAGAAAGCAGCCTATTATAAGCATTTCCGTGATTGAAACTAAAACATAACCCCCACCTAACTAGTACTTCCAATCTCAATTAAGAATAGAGAGAGGGAATTATCAGGTCATTAGAAGCTGATTGCATCCCCTTTGATAATTAATTAATAATTTACTTTAACTCTCTTTTCACTCTTTAGAATTAATTTGATTATTTTGTTTGAGAGAAGCAAACAAAATTACGTAAATTTAGAACTGCACCAAATTCATTTATTTGTTGTAAATTAAATCAAACAAATTTAATTAACGAGTATATTTTTTGTTGTTGTTGTTTGTAAATAAAATATATATTCATACTGGTACATTCATATGACAAACAAGAAGATATAGGCATGAGTTTTTGAATATACTAACCACGCGACCCGCCTTGGGCGGGGACCGTTTCTCCAAAAAATTTTGTAGACAACTCGTTTCGTCGTAAACGTTAAAGAAAATAGAAAAAATATGGTGTGACTGGTCACACAACACAACTTTCCCTTGGAAGCACAAGAGTAAAGTACGGTATGCTTCAAATAATTTTGAGGTTAAAATGAGAATATACATTTTAAAAAGCATCTAAAAAATAAGTGATTTTTGAATTTTAATCAAAATCGTTATAACCAATTTTTAGAAAAAAACAATGGAAAAAGTACTTGAGTAAAGTACTAGTATTTTTAGCTCGATTTTGTTCAAAAGCTTATTTTCGCGCCTTAGGAGGGTTCCAAACTTAAATGTAAAATTTCAACCTCGTAGCTCTTTTCCTTCTTGAGATTTTGTTCACAGACATTCACTTTTTTGGACCAAAAGGACCTCAAAACGTGCATTTTCATCATAATCTCATCATGAAATTTTCTAAAATGAATGCAATAATTTATAATATTAGATGAAGATGGGGGACAGCCTTATTGAGAAGGACGTAGATAAATCAAAATCTGGAGATGATATTCAGGCCAATTTATTCGAATTTTCTCCTCCCTGTATACGTCATGACGTAGGAGAAAATCCGAATAAATTGGCTTGAATATAATCTCCAGATTTTTATTTATCTACATCCTTCTCAATTATAATAAAAATAAATGACCGAATGGAAATATTTCAACGACAAACATACCATGTATGCATATAAATAAATGTATTGTGGTGTACATGTGATGTTAATTCTCGAATTCTCTGAGAGCGAGAGTGAATTTTGTTTATTTAGAAAAGCTATTTGGTTGGCATTCCTTGGTGACCCAAAAGGGCTCAAAGGTCTCATTAGGAGCGCAGCAATTCAAGAGCGCAGTTGCCGGATGAGATTAACTCCGATCAGCCATTCATCATCTGTGCTTGCCTTTGTATGCATGAGATGCAAATGTTCAAGCTGATATGACCATCTATTCTATTCTATTGGGATTGTATTAGTTAATACCCTTTCATTTTATACAAACAAAGGCATATGACTTTCTTTTACAGCATGGCAGGAATGTTAAAGTACCTTAAATATATTACTTTCTCTTACCGATATATGTAATATATAGTAAGAATGTATTGCGATCATGTCAAGATTTTGGGATTTTAATGGAAATACACGTTTTAAGGTACCGCAAATTGATCTGTGTGTCTGTCTGAAACGATTTTAAGCATGAAGCAATTGTGCTACGAGATTGAAGTTATATTTAAATTAGGTACACTCACGGACAGTTAAAATAAGCTTTTGAACAAAATGCTATTAATGGATGTCAAACAAAAACTGAAAGACCCAGTTGGTTCAAATTTCGACAGGAGTCAGCTGATAGTTGCCTGCTGACAGGAGCAGTGTTGCCATTTCAGTTAAGAGGCGGGAAATTCAAAAAGTCACGGACTTATTGACGTGCCCTCGTATTATTATATATTATTTCTTTATTTCGTAAGAGGGTTTGTATTGACTGAATCCTAGCCATGAAAATGGTCGCAAAGTCGACTGTATTCTTAGTCTTTTGATAGAGCTATAATACGTTGATAAGTCGAGGGAGGGGGTGGCGTTCATAAAGACAAATTCCAACATCCATAGTTTGCTATTTTAACAGTAGATTACAATAATTGAGCTTATAAAATTTTAATTATTGTTTCTTTTTGTTGCAGGTAAGAAAAAATTGTTTTTGCCTCTTCAGACTACGATATATCAGTGAGTAATTGACAAATTAAGTTAATTTTAAATCTCCTCATATTTCTTTTTATTTCTGTTTAGGTAAGAATTTCATTTCATAAACACACAAATTTTAATACACTTTGTATACAAAATTATTTTTATTTTCAGAGTTTTTATTCGAAGTTTCTAAGTGGATTTGGATTGGAAGTAGCTATAGCTTCAGTAAGTGGAGGAGGCTTTCTTTAGAGCAGGTGTTCTTGTGCTTCTATTAATTCAGACTTCCCTTTTAAACTTAGCTTAATCGAAACAAACTTTTTTGTTTTCAAGAATCTCTTTAGGGAGAAATCAAGGGGGTAAACCACATCAGTCAACCTCTCTTTCTTTCTAAAAAAAAACTAATTTGACAAAAAGTGTTGTTCCACTCAAAAGATTACATGATATCAGGAAATGTAATTTTTTTTACGGATGTCTTATAATTTAAAATTCGATTACTTTGTTTTCAGCACATACATTCCCTTTTCTATTTATTTCAATCAATTGGTAGTGGTATCCAATTGACATAAAATTTTCTTGTTTGAAAATAACTGGATTGCTCGAGTTTGATTAATTATAATTTAAATAGAAAGTTTACTCGAAGTACCTTTAGTTGTTAAAAGGTGTAAAGTAAAATAAATTTTGTTTTAGTGGAATTTATTGCAACTGAGTACAGAGTTACAGTTCCGGGGAGATTCAACGCCCCCATCTTGAAATCATTGTAGCCTGAAGATGGAGGCGTTGAAACTCTGAAACTGTAAACTCTGTACAGAATCAGCCATGTATCAAGGAGACCTTCAAATGCATCTGTTCTATTATGAATCACATCAATGTGGTACCTTTCTGCCTTCCTTTTATTTCCAATAATAACAATCGTGAAAGTCTAAAAGCGAAACTTCAT
>JAKCPI010002939.1:0-64986 GCA_023213315.1 Euborellia annulipes
AAGAATGCAAATAACTTGTATTATTGAAAAAATGACAACTAAAAATTATATATGCTTCTTTGGGAGGCTGAAGATGGCAGGGTTGATCCCAGCCGAAACGTCCCAATAAAGAGTGTTCGTTACTAAATAGAGGCTCAATTATTTGGCTGCATCCTCTTCCATTAAATATATAATTTGTATATAATTGTTCATTATTGTACCTAAAGCCCAGTCCAGACGCTACAACCTTTTAAGTCTGCGAGGTCTTAAGACGGAGTGAAAACGCTGTAATTTTGAGTGTCCAGACGGTGCAGTCATATTTGTATTTTTTTTGCTCAGTCTTGTGTGATATCGTCATGGGGGAGGTTCTCCTGTGGTCAATTTTTGCATGCTCTCTCGTTAGAAAAAAAAGATTAGAACATCTTAGAAGAACCGGGCGTTCGAAGTGGTCGATTTCTCTGAATTTTTCTACTAATTTTTCATAAGCTTCCCCCTTTTTCTCCCTGTTACTATACTCCCTCGATTTAACACGCCAAATACATGGGAAACTTTCATAAAGTGCAATAAAATCAGTTAAAAAAACTCTCTAGAACATTGCCGAAGGTCAGCCATCGTGGAGTGATTAGGGAAAACTGAGGAACAAAACGATTCGGAACATGGAGCAAGCGTCTACATGCACCGACTTGTCCGCACAGGTCATGGATTTCAAAGCTAATTTGCTCAGTTATCGCTGCAACTGTACCGTCTTCCAGCCGGGCTCAAAACTGCGCAAATTTCCTGTCCACACGCAACGTTTTAACTGCAACGTGTTGAACTGCGCAGACAAAAGGTTCTGCAAAACGTAGCGTCTGGACCGGGCTTTAAGGATTGAATAAATAATAATAATAGATTAATTACACATCTAAACAGAAACCCCTTTTAGGCGGGTCGTGCAGCTATCTTAAATAGAAAAAGAAAAAAAAAAAGAAATAGAGAGAGAGGGAATCTGTTTTATTGGAAATCCAAAATGGTTCGTTGAGGTCTTTCACTTCCAGTTGATTGAGGACAAATGTTGATAAATCAAGTCGTAGATGTAACATGAACCCTCTCTCTTTACTTGAATGTTTGTGAAAAAGGGACAGACAGATAGACAGACAGACAGACCGTCTCTCTCATTCTCTCTTTCAGTTACCATGAGATTGATAGAGGCGAAGGATTCTATTACTACTACTACTACTACCACTCTCTCTCTGCTGCTCATCATCATCCTTCCTCTTCTTCATTCTCTCTTTTGGTTAGGTTTCAAGTGTTTTCCACACACACGATGACGTCATCTCCATCGATTCCTCTGCTGTTGTTGTTGTTGTTTTTTTTGCCTCTTTATTTCTTCCACAATACACACACTCTTTTTAATGATCATCTATTGTTATTGTATAATAATATAGCAAAAATAATATTGAGGATAATTTATACACTTTGGAGCAAAAATAAAAACAGAGAATACTAATAAAAACTTGATTAAAAAGTAAATTATTTATAAATATTCTGTATGGACCGTTTATTTTGAAAGTGGTGTAAATGTCCATTTTTGTAAAAAATTGTGATGGGCCTATCACACAATTTGTGCTTAATTTAATGTAAATTTTTTATGTATAAATAATTAGTTGTAAATTTCTTAATAAATTCCTATGTTTTGTACAGTTGTAATTTGGACGTTAAAAGAAATTGAGCATTCATTGATTATGAAAGTGGTTTAAGTCCAATTTGAGGTAAGTGTCATAGCAGATGTTTGTCTGTCATTAGGATTATTTTTATTATGTAATAGATCAATGTAGAAAAGATAATAAATTCATTTTACATGAAATGAAATGAGAGTATTTCGTTTCAACAAAAAAGACCACTTTACTCTTGTACTCCATAGGAAAGATAGAACTGGTTGCCATGGTAACAAAATATAAATATGTAGATTATTTAGTAGGCTGGGATGAGTAGAATAATGGGGTTGGAGAATAAAAACCAGCAGATTAAACGCTCCACCTGACGTCCTTTATTTGGCAAATATTTCGACGCATATAACATGCATCATCCTCAGTGCCGCGCTTTAAAACAATTTAATTAACAAAAAGATAAATAGAGATGAGCAATACACAGTATTACAATTTTTTAAAATAATATTACACTTCACTAATACTCACTTTTATAAACAAAAATAAGATCTTTTCTCAAAGTTTGAATAAAAAAATTTTGAAAAAATGTATGAAGACAAAAGCAATACGGAGGTGCTGCCATCTAGTGACAAATTTATAAACGAAGCTGAGCGTTCTTTAAATAGAGTACTATATGGGTATTATTATTTTTTTAATATCATTCCTGCATCAGAGCGGTCATCAGCTTAAAGAAGGCACCTCACAAAGAACATGTATGACGCCCCTAAGGCTTTTAAATAATTTTTGGACCAAACCCACCTATTACATCCTGTGAGTAATTTTTTGTAATATTATTTTAAAAAATTGTATTGCTCATCTCTATTTATCTATTTGTTAATTAAATTGTTTTAAAGCGCGGCACTGAGGATGATGCATGTTATATGCGTCGAAATATTTGCCAAATAAAGGACGTCAGGTGGAGCGTTTAATCTGCTGGTTTTTATTCTCCAACCCCAAAATATAAATATTTTCCCATGTCTATAAATTTTACATCGACCTACGGGCTTGGAGTAGTTGGTAGAGCGCCTACCTTCTATACCGAACGTCGCGGGTTCGGGCCCCAGGCAGTCCGATGATTTTATTTAAGCCAATTGGATACCAGATGCCTTAAATAAGAATGCCTGGACCCCTAATAGGTGTATATTATCAATAACGGATATCGTATAAAGTCTTATATGGCCTGAGTGCCGAAAAGTCTGTGTGAATGTGTGAATGTTAAAAAAAAAAAAAAAAATTGTAAGAATTTCGGGACCCGAGTATTTTTCCTGGAATCTCCATAACGTCCTCTATAGGAATACAAAATTTCGTCATTTCAACGGAAAGGTGGCCAAACAGAGCAAGACAGACGGAAGGATAGACAGACAGACACACTCCGCTATTATTATATAATATATAGATATATATTTATTTAAGTATTGGAAAATTCGGCATCTAAGGCCATTTAGACCCCATCCCTATTTATTTCAAATGATTGATAGCCAATTCAAATGAAATAAATTTTTCTCGCTTGGGACGGGAAGGAAACTAATGTCTTCTCTCTGAGCCATGGGTCACGGGCTAAATTATAATTTGATTACAAGTATTCGTGAAGAAAAAATTTAAAAAGAAAAACCGAATTCGGTTTTTCGGTTTTTGAAAATTAGCCAAAAAACCGGTTTACCGGTTTCTGTTTCCACCGGTGTCCAAACCCTACTTGACACCTTATAATAACGAAAGGTACTTCGAGTAAACTTTCTAAATATGTAAATTATAATTAATCAAACTCGAAAAAATCCAGTTATATTCAAACGATTAGCGAGGTTGGTGGAAGGTCTAGGATAAAACGAGCTAGCTGGACCTAGACACAAGGATTAGTTCATTAGGAAAAAGAACGCAGGAGAAGGAGGAGTTAGAAATAGGAAATAAAGTAATTGCAATTGGGGTCTTCATGAACGAAAAAACAAACTGGGATTCGAGTAGAATCAATTCATTTGTCTTAATTTTTGTTTTACAATTCAACAAAAAGAGGAAACGGAGATTTAATTGTTTTTTTTTTTTTTTTGATTAATCACCATTAATCCCTCAAAGAAAAAAAAGATAATATTCTTTTTAATTTCAAGCAATTAATCTTTTGATATTTCATCTAAATATGCTGATGGTTTTATAATTAATTTCACGAAATTTAATTAAGCAAATGTTGTTGTTGTTGTTGTTGTTGTCCAGTTAAGCCGCCGCCATCATTTTCCAGTCTACTGACTACCACATAATCACCGTTTGGTCGTTTTCCAAAACTTTTTCCTCTTCTTATTTATGACACTTTAAATTAGAAGGCAGATGTCTTTACAATTTACAACAACTTATTATATATATATACAAATGTCGTGAATAGGAAAGTTTTTTTTTTTTTTTACACGATTTATGTTTGACAAAAAGTCATCTGTCTTTGAGCACGTAACGACTACGACGACGACGACCGGTAGTTGGTTTCTTCTTCTTTTTTAAGAGTGAGAAAGAAAGATTTATGAGCCCGTAGGGGTGTGTGTGCGCGAAATCCCCACCTGCTAATTGTGACTCGACATGAATCCAGGGGAGGGATTTGATATCTTCCAAAATTTATAACTCTTCCACGATTGTACTACCTAAAGTCAAATAACATCCATCTATAGATCTCAAATATAGAATCATTATCACGGTGGAATGGACATAGGTGCTTTGCTCCCCTGAACTCTCCGTCAGCTGGCTCGGGCCCGCAGATTTCCTATGTATTCCAATCCTGTACCTGCTTCAGGATTTGTTTACATTCATAGAATACACAACTGCAAAGAATAGTTAAATATTTCTCTATACAGAGTAGTGAGGATATCCAGACAGCCAAAAAACAATAAAGAAAATTATATTTGTCTTTATTTCATCTCAAACACATTATCAGGAGTTGTCAAGAGCTCGAGGCAAACAACATTTGTCCTGATGAAGGCCGGAATATCGGCCGAAACGTAGACAAAAATATGAAATAAAGACAAATATAATTTTCTTTATTGTTTTTTGGCTGCCTGGATATCCTCACTACTCAATATATATTCAGCCACTCCTCCTGAAATTTCTCTATACATTTCCTATGGGAGTAATCGTAACTTTAAGAATTAATAACTAAAAAATTTATAGGAATTCTGAGATGAAAATAATTTTCCTGGACTCTCCATAACGTTCTCTATAAGACTGCAAAATATCGTTTCAAAATTCCAACGGGAAGTTGGTCAAATAGAGCGTGACAGACGAACAGACCGACACACCGCAATTATTATATATAGATTTTATTAATTGAAATACTTATTGGGATCCCCGTTTATTTGTCCGAGGTGTTTTCGTGCACGCAGACACACACCTCTAAGCCCAGGCCGTAGCCATCTATCGGCACCCCGTGAAGTTACATTTATTTCCTATCTCTAACTCATCCTCCTAGGTTTGTTTCTAGCTAGTGAACTAATCCTTATTTCTGGTTCCAACCGGCTCCTTATATCCAACCTTTTCTATGCTAGAGGGGATGTCCTAGTTAGAGGAGGAACTCCCAAAGCACTGACTCCTTTCGAAGAATGCATCACTGAGAGGGAATCTTCTTTACGTTCCTTCCACAGGACGGGATGTCACACCAACTCCCTCTCCTTGTAGAGCTGCATGGGGGCTATTGTGGTGAGATCCTATATTCCAAACCAGAGCTTGCTTGAGGATTCTTTTACATCATAGAATCATATCTATTTTAAATAGGATAAAACATTTATTATATTTCAATTGAGAGATTTAATCAATTGGTTTAAAATTTTTATAAGGCGTGATAAAACCAAAGGCTTTCAAATGGAAATGAATTTTTTGAACCTCACATTTGAGGACTCGAGTATTTTTTCTGGATTCTCTATAAGAGTGTCCTAAGTTTGAGCTAGCGTGTAGCCTATTCCTTTCGAAGAATGCATCAATAAAAGGGAACCGTCTTAACGTCCCTTAAGTCGATCTCCAGTCCGAGTCGAAAAATTATCCTTGTTTCGTAAATTTTGGCAATTGTCGGTTTACAAATGATGGTGGAATGGACTGTATTATTTAGGCTGACTTAATGGAATAAAACAAGTTTAATATGAAAAAGAATAATTGATATAAAAAATCTGGTGTGACTGGCGCACAGTACACAACTTTCTATTATCTTCGGTAATCGAAAGTTTTGTTCTGTGCTTGTTACACCAGATTTTTTGTGTTTTGACATATATTTAGTTTCCGCCAATATATTAGAATTCAAGATGTACATTGAAATCTTCTGAAGCACACTTTACTCTTGTACTCCATAGAAAAGATAGGAGAAATGGTTGCCATGGTAACAGAATATAAATATTTTCCCATACTTATAAATTTTACATCTTGAAATTCGAATGTACCGTACTGTCGGAAACTAAATAGATGTCGACACGAAAAATCTGGTGTGACAAGTCTCTTTACCTTCAGTAATCGAAAGTTGTGTGCTGTGCGCCATGTCACACCAGATTTTTTTTTTAGATATATTTAAGAGTTGATTTAAATTTAAAGACACTTTTACCTCTTTTCAATTAACATTATTTGAATTGAAGACATTTCAATGATCAAAAAACTATGAATAGATTAAGATCAAGTAAAAACAACAACTTTGAACTTTTAAGTCGAATTCTATTTGAATTGAATCTAAATTAATCACTTACTTTCTTTCTTTTTTTTTGAGTTGGATTTAATTATTAGTTAATTATCAATGGGCATTAAGCAAGGGCGGCTCCCCATCCCTGGACCCCCCCCCTCCCGTATTCCCTTAACCATGTCCAGAAAATAAAATTATTTGTTCGACTTTTTCCGTCTTACAATTGGAGATTCGTTTTCTGTTCTAGTAGTGACAATTACATCTGATCTCTCCTGGAACAACCTGTGGTTAAATCTACCGCAAGGAAATTAGGTTTCCTATTCAAAACGAAGCGTTACTTTTTCTCCCAACATCTATAAAGCCCAAATTCCGCAGTGTCTTGAATAAGGTTCCCACGAGAGAAGAAAAATATGTCGATTGATGAACAAATCTACATAATGTCGATATGTTTTGATGGAAACGCGAGTCAAAACATAAATTCCTATTTAAACCTTAAAATCTTCAGTGAGGATTTTGCGGGTCAGTTTAATTTTTTGGAGATTTGGATTCAACATAGAAATTAATCCCAGTCCGTACCTCAAAATCCTACTCACGGACGGTTTTACAGCTTTGAGGTTTAAATCAGAACTGCAGAATCTACAATTGGCCCTCAAAAACCATATAGAAATTATTTTATATGGTTTGAACCACAAAAACCTCAAATGATGGATTTTATGAGGTATTGCTCTTCCTCAGCCACCCGGCCCACAACCTTTTTCAGATCCCGGGTTACCCAGTCGGAGTTGCAGCTCCTTCTCAGCCACCCGGGCAGTTCCTCGGTTACCCAGTCAGAGAAATTCTCATTTTAAGGCACACACGTCTAATTGGACCCTTTGTGTCTGTGGGGTGAGATTTTTCCCCACTTTCCTACCCTATGAGGAGACTTCGGCAATGTTTGAATTATTTGCGGCAAGCTGGATTCGAACCCGAGTCGTGTTGAGACTTCGGACTCCGTAATCCGCAGCTTAGCCACTTGCCTCCTCAACCTCAAATGATGTAATCCCCGTAAAATTTCGAGTTTCGAGCTAGGATTTTAAATCAATCGGTAATTCATTTTTAAACCTCATAGTCTTCAATTGAGGGTTTTGAGTGTTAAAATAGAATTACTTCCTAAGCGCCAAATAAACCATCAAAAGAAATGTGGTTAAAACTAGAATTTGTTTTTTTGACTCGGGTATTAATTAAACATTTCGTTTTTATAAGAATTTCCAATAAAATAGACAGAGAAAAACTCAAATGGAGAGATTATTTTAAAATTATAGAAATCTGAGGTTAATTCGACATTTTCCTCTTGTTTTATTTAAATTGTAATTATTTATTTTAAAATGATATGGATTTGTGTTAAATTTACTAACATATTTCAGATTAAATGTTTAATAAATTACAGTATCATTAAGATAGATTTGAACAGGTATTTTTAAGAAGAAACAAAGTGTTCCTTTTTTGTGTGACGCGCAGTGTGTTTATGATTAATCCTAGGATGGTTACGTAAGCTTTCTTTTGTTTTTTTTTGTAATAACGCAATTATAATATTAAGTAGAGGTAGGGATCACAATGCCGATGATGATCGAATATGTCAGCTGTCTTTATGACCAAAGAGATGATGTTCATATGGGAGAGTAATACAATTGTTCAGGTTGTCACAAACAATAAAAACCCAAATGCTTGTTGACAATCAGCAGATTAATCGCGCCATCAATTCTGATAACATCTCAAAATGGACATTTGTTGTTTCATCAAATGGAACGGGGACGACGGGATTACAAAAAGGGAGTGGAAAGTTTTGTAGAAGCTATTTTTTTAAATATCAAAATCGGGATCCATTTTTACTTTCTCTTACGTATGGGATTCATGTAGAAAATAAACGTGTTGAGATCTCATGAATTCAAAAATGAACAAAATATCACAAGAACGAAAAGAGCTAGAAATACCGGTATATTTAAATTAGATATCCCTTTTGCGACGTAACTGGAACCTGTTGAAAGAGGTTTGTGTTATTTAAAGTGCATAAATCTCATTATTGCACATGAAGCCATCCCGTTTCGGGGAAAGCATATATGCTTTTTTGACACAGCCCTAGGTATTCTGTTTTTACATAAATCATTTAATATTGTAGATATATACAAAAAACTATAAACTGTTGATCATCATTAAGTGTATATTTTTAGTTCTGATGATGGTCCAAACCTAAGATCGAAACGTTAGCAGTGGGCTGAATGTCTATAAAGAAATTACATTGGCTGCATTATCTTCTTGTTTTTTTACTTTCAACATCGACTCTACATTTAACAAGACTGTGAGTGTATTTTTATTGGCGAGGCCAAACCCCCGGGAATCGAACCCAGGATCGCCAGCCTTTCCGGGGCACTAGGCCACCGGACCCTCGACCTACACCAATAAAACTCACTTCCTCTTATATGCAGTTAGTCGTGCAAGTTACTTACAAAGTTAAAAACTTTAAAGAAAAATTTTCTACTTGTTGTATTTAACTATCTACTCTACAGCCATACATTCCCCTGTTACATCTAACTGGAAGCTTTCGAACAAAATCAGCAAAAGAGCACTAGTGCTTTACTAATGTAATTTTTTTTTTTAGTTTTTTGGCGATTCTTGCATATATTCCAAGCTAAGCAGCAATGTTGCTGTAATATTCCTATGTTCGGCTCCCGAAAGTTGTGTTCTGTGCTTGTCACACCAGATTTTTTGTGTCGAGATATATAGATTCCGACAGTATGGTACATTCGAGAGATGTAAAATTTATAAGTATGGGAAAATATTTATATTTTGTTACCATGGCAACCATTTCTCCTATCTTTCCTATGGAGTACAAGAGTAAAGTGGTCTTCAGAAGAATTCAATAGCAAAATGAGAATATACATTTTAAAAAGAATCTAAAAAATAATTGATTTTTGAATTTGAAACGAAATCGTTGGAGCGAATTTTAAGAAAATCGAAAAAAACTGAAAAAGTACATCAGTAAAGTACTAGTACTTTTTGGTCGATTTTGTTTAAAAGCTTAGGGTCACGTGCCAGAGGGGTGCTTAATTTAAATATAAAATTTCAACCTCCTAATTATTTTCGTTCTTGGAATATTTTGTTAACAGACAGACACCCACACCTCCAGCCTCAATGGCTACACTGTTAAAAATTTTGAAGAAAACTTCATATACAAGTATAGGAAGTATGTTACATAAACTGTTTATGAATATATATGAGAAAGTTCAATTTGTTCCCAACCTAACAAATTTCTTGTATATTTTAAAATTATTATTTTGGTAAAAATTGTTAATTTAAATTTTAATTTTTATAGCTATTTAGTTGAATTACTTTATAAAAATTATTTAATTAGTATGATTTTAATATACTTCATAAATATTTAAATAGTTTAGAGCGCGAATTTCAAACCAGAATTTATTAAATTTAGATTTGTGAAATAAATTTTAAAAGAATAATTTCAAGTTTCCTTAAAATTATTATGAAATAATATTAATAAAAATTCATTGAGGTAGTCGAGTTATTTGAGAACGTTTAGACCAGTGATTCTCAACTTGTCGCGGTACACTTTTAACAATTTCAAAATTTGGCGGCACACAAAGAAAAAGATAAGTTTAAAAGTTGGTAATTTGTTCATAAACTTTTATATTAATTTTATTTCATATGCTGGGTATATTAATATTAAATCACCGAAGTATATGAAAAACGATTGAAAATTCATATTTTTTTTTACAGTGTACTTGTAGTTACGCACTGTGTAAAATTTTTGATACTAAATAATAAACGGATTTGAACTTTTCCTCAAAACGGTCAAAAAGGTTGATGTAATCACTCATATATATATAAGAGTAATTTCTTTTACAATATGTAATCTGCTCGATTTATTGGCATTTGATCATGTACAAGGAGTTTATATTAATATATTTTCAAATACAAAAACTTTTAACAACGCAAATAATTAATAATTATTATTTATATATATAAATTGTATTTCTCTCTCCCTCCCTATCTCTTTTATAATGTTCAGTAATTAACATTAATCTTTATTTAGCTGATCATGGTGGATTGAAATAATTTCCCAACAAAGCGAATTTACGCGAGGGGGGATTTTATTATTTAGAGATTCAGAGAGGCAGCAGATAAACAAAACTCAAATGGACAAACAAATTATCTATATAACGGTGACAAAGGTCAACAAGATAGAGTTTTTGTTTTTGTTACCCCCACCCCCCACCCCCCACCCCCACCATTCGACTCCACAATCTCAATTCATTAAAAAAAAAAAAAAATTGGTTTTTCAATTGAAATAACAAATTTATTTATTTTTTTTCGTGTTATTATCTGTAAATAAATATAGTTACGATTGTTATTAATAGGAATATAGTTTTTTTTAACTTTGCCCATCAACCGTAGGTTGGACAGGTAAAGTTAATGTAATCGTAAAAACATCGAAATTTTTCTGAAGCTGCCAAAATGCGTTTTGAGGTCCCCTGAATCCATTTAAGAAGTTTTTGGAATGATGTCTGTGTGTGTGTGTGTGTGTGTGTGTGTGTGTGTGTCTGTGGTAATTTTTTTCGTCAACGAAAACTAAAAAACTATTCATTCAATTGTTTTGAAATTTTGCACACGTAAACTAGAGGTAAAGGACAAGAACTGAAAAGCTTTTAGTAAACATCGGACCATTAGGGGGCGCTCTAGGAAGGGGGGGGGGTGCAATATTTTTTTTTCTTTCATAACCTATAATTTTGTTTATATATTCAGACACTAGACTTTCTCCCGAGTAAAATGATATATAATATTTGTATCCTAATTTATCCTAAGACCGGAGGAGGAGTCTCGGGCTGAAGTTTATATTCAATGTTTTTAATGGGAGAATTGATTCCAGTGAATTGCTGGCAAAAATTGGACTATCCTCGCATGCTCATTATGGTAGGAGGAAATATCTTTTTTACCAGGAGCATGTTCGGACCTTATACGGGGAAAGATCCCCAATTTTCCGTAATATTAGGGAGGCCAACCGGAAGGGGGTTGATGTTTTTGGTTTAAGTTTCGGCGAGTTCTGCCGTTTTCTTTAATTAATTATTAAAATACTAGCCGCGCCGCCCGCCTTCGGCGGGCTTCGTGTCTAGCCAGGGGGGCTACGCCCCCTGGACCCCCCAGCCGCTGGCTCGGGCCCGCCTGCGGCGGACCCTCGCCTTTTCTTAATTATAAAAAGAAAATTATTATTATTATTTTTTTTTTTTAATAAAAAAACATTCACACTTTTTCTCATTCACACTCACACTCACACACACATTCACACAGTCTTTTCGGCAACTCAGGCCATTTAAGACTTTAGACGATAACCGTTATTGATAAATATACATATAGGGGTCCAGGCATTCTTATTTAAGCTATTTGGTATCCAATTGGCTTAAATAAAATCATCGGACTGCCTGGGTCCGAACCCGCGACGTTTGGTATACGAGGTTAGCACGCTAACTTCTACGCCATGCCCCGAGGGCAGAAAATTATTATTACTACGTATTCCAATCCACTGCCTGCTTGAGGATTTGTTTACATTCATGGAATACACAAATGAAAAGAATACAAAAATATTCCTCTGTACATTTCCTATGGGAGAAATCGTAACTTTAGGAATTAATAACTCAAAAAGTTATAGGAATTTCGGGACCCGAGTATTTTTCCGGGACTCTCCATAACCTCCTCTATAAGACTGCAAATTTTCGTTTCGAAATTCCAACGGGAAGTTGGTCAAACGGAGCGTGACAGACAGACAGACAGACAGACGGACACTCCGTAATTATTATATATAGATATTGTATCTTTCTGATTTGTTGGTGTTTTATTGTCTTTTTTTTTGTATTTTGTTTGTTTTGTTTTTTTTCTCTCAAATTGTAATTGGGTATTAGCCTGTAGTTTTGAGTACTTATAAATAAATTTGTCGTAAATTTGTTAAAAAATCATTTAAATTCAAAAATTGTGCATAGCAACAGAGCAAAATCAAAACAAATAAACAAACGCGTTGCGTTAATTCTTTGAATAATGGAGGGGGGGGGGGGGCAAAGTTGTGCGCTCGGCTTAGTCCGATCCTTTATTTTTTTATATTTTCATTTTAGAAAGAGGTTAAGATGCCCGTCTCAAGGTGTTGATTTTGAGAGATTGTGTTTTTTTTTTAAACACTCACACTTTTTTTCTCATTCACACTCACACACACATTCACATAGTCCTTTCGGAAACTCAGGCCATATAAGACTTTGACGATGACCGTTATTGATTAATACACATAATGGGGGTCCAGGCATTCTTATTTAAGCCATCTGGTATCCAAATAGCTTAAATAAAATCATCGGACTGCCTGGGGTCCGAACCCGCGACTTTTGGTATATGAGGTTAGCACGCTAACCTCTACACCAAGCCCCGAGGGCCTAACATGTTGCCTTTAGTTCAAACCCAGGTACGAATACACAATTGGATAAGGCTTGGACCAAGCGTCACCAGTATTGACCGGGGCTTGTGGCAAGCCTTGGCTAAGCATTGGGCGAGGCTTGGTTCAAGCCTTGGGAAACAAAAAACCAAGGTTGGCTAAGCATTGGTTGATTGGTCCATTGGTGACTTCCTAAGGCTCGGTTTAATAATATAATACCTGTTGAAAGAGGTAAGAAAACAAGAAGGAAATGCAAGCAATGTAATTTCTTTATTGATTTTAAGCCCACGGCTAACGTTTCGAGCCCAGGGTTTGGACCATCATCAGAGCTGGGACTGTGTCAAAAAAGGCATATATACTTTTCACGAACGGGAGGGTCTCATGTGAAATAATAAAAACTGCTGTATGTGAGAGGAACGAGAAGGGCCATTTATACTTTAACGATAATAGCAGTTTTTATTATTTCACCTGAGGCCCTCCCGTTCGTGGAAAGTATATATGCCTTTTTTGACACAGCCCCAGCTCTGATAATGGTCCAAACCTACACACTAAACATCTTTAATATAGAGAAAGCGAATTTTAACAATTATAAAATGGATACAAGTGTATCTTGCGCAGACTTGTAAGCCAGATGTCCAAAAGAATACTCTGATATAAAAAACATAATTTTTAAACAAAATTTGTTTTATTTATTTTTCAAACACCATCTTGAAGCGACCAAGAATAAAACTACTTACTAATCTTCAAATTAATTAATTTTACTAAATATTAACGTTTTGGCTTTAAAGTTTTGTAATGATAGAACCATTTCCTGGCTTCCCATTCTCTAATTATAAATTATAAGATTAATTTTTAAAACAAAAGCATTGAGTGATTAATGCCAGTCTCTGGACCCATCAATTTATTTAATTATATTTATAAATATTTAAATATTTTTCTAATGAACAATTTTGTCAATTTTCTAATTTCAATTTATAAATTTATATTTATTAATCGCAACAAACAGATTTATTTCAAAATATTAAACTTAAATTTATTATTTAAATTAATTAATTTTTTATATACGCGAATCCGTGGTGTAAACAAAGAGGCCCCCTACAAGCCAATGCAAACCCCCGGGGCGCTCTCTTAAAGCACTCATCGTCCGGACGCCAAACCATGCACCTCGCATGTACCTCTCCTCTTGGTACATCCCATTGTTTTATTATGAGGTCTTGCCTCCCCCCTCAGCAACCACACAGTAGTGTTGCGAGTCATCCATGATCTCCCTGGACCATTATCCAGCCGGAGATTATTAAATATGGCGTCTTCTTACAAACGGGCTAACCATGGCCGCGGGCCCTCGAACGAGACCTTCCAAGCCCAGCAGTGTTCTAGTCTGGACCGAAAGGATGCTGTCTCAACCACAGATGAGTCTTCAACGTTTTTCTCCTCCCAAATTAATTCCACTAAACTAAATTCGTATATAATAAACTATAAACTCTGATTAAACATTTTTATTTAAATCAATTCTGGAAATATTTTCAATAATTTTTTAATAAATAATCATTAATAAATATCAATGCTTTTGGTAGTCTCAAAAGATGCGAAACAGCAGATACTCTATACACCCCAATACCGGCGTTGAAGCGAAACCAACGACCGAGAATTATTAATTGTTGTAATCAAATCAGAAAAATAAATCTATTGTTATTTCTAATTGTTGATGATTTTCTTATTGATGTTTCCTGGAGAAGCCAGTTTTCTCGTTACAATATCTATAGGGGGTTCAAGCATTTCTATTTAAGCCATTTTACAGATGTTAAAAGTTAACGTTTTTACTTAGAGAATAGACCTGATTAAATTTAAATTTCACTATAGCTAGACGTGATAAGGAAAAACTAATGGCATTTTTGGAAAATCAGCGCTACCCAAATACTCAGGAATACCCCGGAACCTCCTGTGTAATATGACTTCGCCGACAAGAGGTCCCTTTTCACTTTCCACATCACATTTATTTTAAAAATAACGATCTTTTCTAGTGAAAATCAAATTCAAAAGTGACGTCAGTCATCTTGAATACACCCTCCATGGTTTTTAAATTTATCATTATTTCTCTCTTCACTGATTCAAAAAAAAAAAAAAAAATATAAATAAAAGAATGCCTTTGACGTTATAAATCAAGTAAAAATAAAACGAAAATCTTTTTTCATTTCTATAATTATTCCCACACACACAGCCTTTTTTTTATCCATTTTGGCCATCTTTTTGCTTTTCCATAAGAGATGATCTTCTTTTGTTCGCACCAGAGAGAGATGAAATCAACAGGAGAGAAAAGAAAGAAAATATTCGGGCAAAAATCCAAAGACCCACGTCTTGTTTAAGACATTCAAAAAAAAGAGAGAAAAGGAACAGTCATTTTTGTATTTCCAAAATAAAAAAAAATATATCAGAGGTTAATGTTCTCGACACGTCAAAGAATCTTTCTTTTCTTTTCTTTTTATGGCGTGCAGAAAAACACAAAAGAAAGTGTGGATGAGAGAGAATTTTTTTTAATGTGTGTAGGTGCATGCATTTCCTTTTTTTGGCTAAACTGTTAACACGCCATTTTTGTTTTTCTTCTACTTTTTGTTGCGTTTGCTTGTTTCAATCAATTTTTATTTTATATCTCACTCTTTGAGTTGTTTGACCTATTTGTAGGTATAATTTGAGGGCTTGGTGTAGGGGTTAGCGTTAGCCAAGGATCGCGGGTTCGAATCCCAGGAAGTCAGATGATTTTATTTAAGCCATTTGGATACCAAATTGGTTAAAAGAAAAATTATTATTCCAATTCAGTGTCTGCTTGAGGAATTGTTTATAGCCTATTCATAGAATACATAAATGCAAAGAATACATAAATATTTCTCTATACACTTCCTATGGGAGAAATCGTAACTTTAGGAATTAATAGCACAAAAAGTTATCGAAATTCCCGGTCGAAAATAATTTTCCTATAATCCCTAGAAGATACTCTTCAAGTATATAAAATTTGGTTTCGAAATTCCTACAAGAAGTTGCCCAAATAGAGCGTTACAGATAGACCAGTGGCGTATTCAGGGGGAGGGGGCCCAGGGGGCCGGGCCCCCCAAAGCCTTCTTCAAAACAAAAAAAATACCTATTGTTTTCCCTAAGGATTTTTTTTTTTAAATAATTATTTTATTAACTCTCATAAATTCTAAAATCTAAAAAAAAAAACTTTTTTTTTTTTTTTTTTTCTCATTCACACTCACATGCACCCACACATTCATACAGTCTTTTCGGCAACTTAGGCCATTTAAGACGATAACCGTTATGAATATATATTATTTGGGGTCCAGGCATTCTTATTTAAGCCATTTGGTATCCAAATGCCTTAAATAAAATCATCGGACTGCCTGGGGTCCGAACCCGCGACGCACAGTGGGCTGAAATCGAAAAAAAGCGGCCATAATTATCTTTTTTTTGGGCGGATTTTTACAAAATTAAAACTATACATACATAATCATATGTTCTACTATACCCTTCAATATTTTCATATTTTACCAAAAGGGGTTGAAATTAGCCCTTGACAAAGTTGAAAAAAAAATTATGATGTGTGAAATATAAAGAAAAACATATGTCAAAAAATCAAAAAAAATATGCGTTTTACAAAAATGACATTTATTTTTACAAAAAACATACATGGGGTGAACTACCCCTTACTGAAGGCAGCAAAAAAAAAATTTTTTTTTGATAATTACAAGCAATACGTCTTTATATACATTTTAATGGATGCTGATTCCAAAGATGTCATCTATTTTTACAAAAAACATACATGGGGTGAACTACCCCTTACTCAAGGTGATAAAAAAATTTTGCTTTGATAATTACAAGCAATATGTCTTTATATACATTTTAAAGGTCACTCGTTACGAAAATGTCATTTATTTTTACAAAATATATAGTTAGGGTGAACTACCCCTTACTGAAGGGAGCAACAAAATATTTTTTTTTTTTTCAATTACAAGCAATATGTTTTTATATACATTTTAATGGATTGCTGATTACAAAGATGACTTATTTTCTCTTCCCTCAACATTGGAGGAGGGGGGGGGGGAGTGGGCTCGAGCCCCTTGGGCCCCTTGGAGTCGGCTTCTATGTCTCTGTCATTATACTTAAATAAAAATTATTTGCTAAAAAATAAATTACTGTATTCTAGCCACTAACTTCTGTTTTATGTTCCTGTTTACCACTGTCTTTCGCTGATTGACCAGAGACAGAGGAAGTGGAGTCAATGAGGGAAATTTAAAACTTTAAAATTTTGCGCCGAAGGCGAGCAATTGAAAAATTTCCAAACAGTGAGCAAGAATAAATTTGATGCATTTGCTCGCTGAAGGCATGTAAGGGGCTCCAGGGGGCTTTATCACTTGTATACAAAAATAATATAGTTATTTCAATAATATTAATAAGAATATGAACAAGAAAAATGAAATTTTCAAATATTGAATATTCCCTTTTAATAGATTATTTTTTCAAAAGATTACAAAATTTGAGGCCCCCCTTCAAATTTTATGGTCAATCTAATAATAGCCTGATTTTATTTTGTCCGTCAGCCCTTTGTCACGTTTCAATATTATCTGTAAAGCAGAGAGAAGTTCATATGGTTTGACGTAAATCACTTGTTTTTCTGCCGATTTAATTATAAAAAAATTAATAAAAATTTTTCGGGCAAAATCGGGCAAAAAGTTTCGATGCAATTATGTTCTACATGTATTCTAGTTTCAGAACCTATTGAGTTTGTTAGAAGGCAAGAGGATGCCCATATACTTTTTTGAAATTGAAAAAATTTATATTGCTTTTTTTTTACTTAAAAAAAAAAATTTATTTAAAAATAAATAACTGTAATACAAGAAAAACAAAAATATATTCAGAAAGAAGATTAATTTATCTATGATTCAAAAAAAAATTCATTAAAATTGGATTAATATTAATTCATGAAAAAAAATTTCTGAATATCGACTTAAAACGCAAAGAAAAGTTAGTAAGTTTTCTTGCCCACTTTGGCGCTCTATAACTCAGGTTTGGGTTGGGTAAAAAAAAAATGAATTATTGTCCTGAGGTCCACATATAGTCTATTATTAGTGTGCAAAAACGTTGTTTTTATATTTTGAAGTTCATTTTTTCGAATTATGGCCGCTTTTTTTCGATTTCAGCCCACTGTGCGACGTTCGATATACGAGGTTAGCACTCTAACCACTACACCAAGCCCCGAGGGCAAAAAAAAAAAAAAAAAAAAAAACTTATAAATAATTGAACAAATCTCTATATATTTACGAATTTTGTATTAAAATTATTTTTTATTTCAAGAAAAAAAAATTTTATTTTATTTGTTTTTATTTCTCTTAAAAATTTGTCCACTTTATGTTTCTTGGAGAAGGGGGGTTCTCCCCCCCCCCGGTGTTCATAAAACTTTTGCCCCCCCCCCCCCAGCAGAAATCCTGGCTACGTTACTGAGATAGACAGTCATTAACGAATTTATATATATATGATACTATGTATATATATAATAGTTTGGCCGAGAGTCCGTCTCCCCGTTTATTTGTTACGCTTTGTTTGACCAATTTCCCGCTAGAATTGGGAATTTTGCAAGTTTTTTGGAGGGCTAAGAGCTGGCGACAAAAATGGACAAGTGTTTTCTGAAGGCTAATATTATCAGAATAGGTTGCATTTTAGTGATGGAAAGATACTCTAGAGTCAGCACTTCCAGTACCGGGACGTTTAGCGGGAATAAACCAGATAAGATATAAATTAGCTCGATGCATTCTTGGTCTCAAAAGAAGAGAAATTTTTGAATAAAAAATATGTGACCATTTTTTTACAATAAAGCTTCACATTTTGGAGAAAAAAAACGCTGGAAACTTATTTGTATGCCCAAATTTTTAAAATATTTGAAATGAATTTTTGCATGCTTAACATGGGCGTAAACAAGGGGAGTGCCGGGGGTTAGTTACGCCCATGATGCCCTTATAGAAAACAATATGCAGGAACAAGTCTCTAAAACCCCAAATGGGGAGCCTCAAAATATTCTTGCAATTGACTCATTGGAAATCATTGGATTCTATCTCTCATAATGAAATATGAAAGCAAGGGCGGATACAAAGAAAGGGGGTAAAAAACTCCCTCTCCCACCCGAGATTTGAGAAAAATATTTTTCTAGAAAAATTAATTTTTTATTTTTAATATAAAATTTTAAAAATTTGATTTGTTTCTAATTCTGGTAAACAAGTATAGAATGCAACTTTAAATTACCGAAAGTAAGAGAGAGTTGTGTGCAACCAGTCACACCATATTACCCCCCCCCGCCGAAAAATTCCTCTGAATCCGCCATTATATGAAAGTGAATCTCAATTGAAAATCAAAATGGAGTCAATTGACGTCATCTTGGATAACCTCCAAATAAATATTTTGTCATTTCTATTTAATAATATAGAAATTACATTAATCAATTGATATAGGCAATAATAATAATAATAATAATAATAATAAATGTTTTAATTTAATGTATGAAAATTCAAATATTTATTATTATTATTATGAATTATAATTTATTAATCCGCCATTTTGAAACAAAAATGACGTCATCTAATAACGTCATCTAGTATTTTGTGTTTAATATTTCATACTTAAAATAAATAAGAATCTTGTTTATGCTATCATCATACTAAATCCTAAATAATTAAATGATAATAATAATAATCTTGTATTCAAAAGAAAAGAAAAGGGGAAATGACGCAAAGTATATACCGTATATAAATCATCACTACTCAAGAGAAAAGGGAAATAAAATTATCATTTCCCCTTTATTAACAGCCAAGACTTGATTCTATTATTATTATTATTATTATAGAGAGTGAATAATATTTCTCTCAAAGCTCAAAGTGTTTAAGTTCTATTACGTTAAAGGGCGAGTCAAAAATTGAATTTTCTAATATGTACTTAATACAATTAATAAGCCTTATCTTGAAAGGACTTGTGGGAGGGATCGTTTGATCCATACGTAAATGCGTTGTGTTACAATTAGCCTTGTGCAACAGGAATTAGGAGATAAGATAGAGAGACAGACAATACGCCCACTGCCATCTTATGGCCATCTAAATGGCCAACTGCCCTTTGTATTCCCCCCCCCCCTCTCTTTACCTTTATACCTTCTAACAAACAATAAAATGTGAATAAGAACTAACAAGGGAACAAAAACTTCTCCAACAATACGCGTAAAGGGGGTTTTTACCTCCCCCCACCCCCCTAGATTTGGGGAAATATAGTTTTTAATATTATTAATATTTTTTTTGTTAAATTTTATTTTTAATATAAAATTATTACATAAAATTTGGTGTACTGGTTGTCCCACCAGATTAATTCACACCACAATTAATTTGAGCCTACCCATTTGGGGATTTAGAAATTCAAGTATAAGGGTATTTTTTAACCATACCCACACAGCACAAAATATTGCTGGAATATTGCAGCAATATAGCCAATCTTGCTCAATATTGACAATATTGCAGCATTATTGATGGAATATTTCTGCAATGTTGCAAAAAGGCGGACATAGGAATATTGCAAGCAATATTCCTAGCTTGGAATATTCTTGCTGCAATATTGCCAATATTTTGCAAGATTCGCAATATATCTGCAACATTGCTGCAATATTTTGTGCTGTGGACACGAAGAAAGTATCGATACTTTTGTTCTGATACTAGGCCTAGTACTTTGTTTACTCGATACTTTTTTTGTATCACTTTACTTATAGGAATACTTGATTGTCGGTATCGAATGAAAAATATTCATTCAAATATAATTTGTTTTTTTTTTTTCGGCATCTTACTTTAAACACAAGTTGCACAAATATTTTAATTACGATTCTTTCAAAGAATATCGCATATTTTATATTTTTTGATATAAATATAAAATATGCTCTAAAACGGTCTTTTTTAAACTAAAGACATCGAATTTTTGACATGAATCCAATGCTTTCTCTATATATTAACATATATAGAGGTAAGAGAAAGTAAAAAAATAGACTTGACTTAAAATTATTTCCAAAAGGATTCGGACCAGTAGGTTCAATTAAAATCAAAAAGTTTTCTAAAACAAAACTTATTTGACCCCCTTCTTAGCAAGAAGTTAGAGAAAAGAGATGTCTATGTATTTTTTGTTAAAGCCCTACTGTTTGATAATTTTATATTATATGGCTCTCTATGACTCCAACCACTGAAGTCCTACAGCAAGTGGACGAAACATTGTCTGGGGGTCAAATAAAGTTTTGTTTTAAAAAAACTTTTTGACTTTAATTGAACCCTACTGGTCCGAATCCTTTTTTTGGAAATTGTAAAGAAGGTTCATGGAAGCTTCATCAAATTTAAAATTATTATTTTTTATCAAAGAATTATTATAATAATTGGATATCTATATATAATAATTGCGGAGTGTCCCGTCTGTCCGTCTGTCACGCTCTGTTTGACCAACTTCCCAGTTGGAATTTTGAAACGAAATTTTTGCAGTCTTATAAGAGGAGGTTATGGAGAATCCCGGAATTCCTATAACTTTTTTGAGTTATTAATTCCCTAAAGTTACAATTTCTCCCATAGGAAATGTATAGAGAAATATTTAAGTATTTTTTGCAGCCGTGTGTATTCTATGAACTTGTAAACAAATCCTCAAGCAGGCACTGGATTTGGACACATAATTTTCTTTTAGTGAAATTAATAAAAAAGTCAAGAATTTCACACATAAATGACCATTTGGGGCCCTTAAAATTGGAATTTTGAAAAATGGCTTCTTAAATGACGCCTAGGGCCCAAATGTAATCTATGCCAAATTTCAACTTTCTAGGCCTTACAGTTTAGGCTGTGCGATGATTGTATGCCAATCAGTCAGCCAGTCAGTGAGTTCTCTCTTTATATATATAGAGATTACATATATACATAGGTAAGAGAAAGTAAAAAAACGAAGTGTTCGTTTGATTCCCGCATGAAAATTTTCCTGAAAATTTTACCAATGAATTTTCAAAATTGAAGTGTGAAAATTAAATAAACAATTCCGAGTCAATGATTCCTGAACCCAGAATTTGAAAAAAAAGTAAATTTTTTTTTTTATTTATTTAAGGTACGGGTTTCGAAAAGCCGTTAGAAGACGATTCAGTACCGAGTTACTCTATGCGGCAAGAGATGGCGTTAGTTTTTCCCATAGGGATACAAGGGATTTATTCTATTTCATTTGAAAGATTCCAGCTAATTTATTAAGGGTAAAAAATTAATTATTTTTTAACACACTGATTACTAATTTTATTATCTATAAGATTTATAGCGAATTTTTAAAAATATCTTTTATTTAATGCGATTAATCTTAAAAAAAAATGTATTTTTTCGAAAATCAAAAAAAGGGCTTCTATAAGTTGTAGATATTTTAAATAGCTTTAATTTAAAAAAAATTTGAGGTCGATAGCTTCAAAATTGTGGCCGCAATCTCCCAAAATTAGCACCCCGAGACGCGCACCTTAAAAGCTTTTTTTTCGGCATCTGAGTCTATTTAAACCCCATTGATTGATTGGTATTTTTTTTAACCCTTTTCGGCTACAGAATGATTGGTACCCAATTAAATTGAAAAAAAAAAAATCTTTTTGGAACCGGATGCGAACCCACTTTGGCACCAGAAGTCATTGCTATAATAATTTAATTACAAAATCTCAAAAAATACTCCTCGAATAAATCTATCCTCTTGAGAAACAGATTAACCTCTTTGCCTTCTTATAAATAAATATTACATTCTCTACACATAATGTTAGTAACTAAAAACAAACTTTTATATTAAATTTTTAAAAATCATCCTCAAAACAAAAAAAAAAAAAAAGTATAATATAAAACTTGAGGTATGGAGGTAATATTTCTTTTTTCCTTTAAGCTCTATATAAAGTTATTACTTTCCATATTATTAAACTTGAAAAAAAGAGAAATACTGTAAAAGGGTTGATAAAAATCTCAGAGTGTAATTTTTTTTAAGCTTTTTTGTTTTAAATAAATTTAAATAAATTTATTTATCTTTTCTTAAAGTAAAATGAAAGAGAAATCTAATTAGCCTATATAGATATTAATATTAAGCACTCAATTTGCTCGTGATTAAATTCAATTTCAAAAGATTAGAGGAAAATGATATAATGGTACGCGATTTTTATTTAATTATTCCAACCTAATTACATTCCATTTTAATTGCTCCAGCCTATTTCTGGTGATGGCGGGGCGAAAAAGCAAACTGGGACATTTATTTTTTTGTTATATAAAAAATAATAAGAAACTTATGGTTCGCAACGGTTCAAAAATATCGATATCGAGATTTTGATGGATATACACGTTTTGATGTCCCCTGAATCCAAAAAAGTGGTTTTCGCGACATGGTCTGTCTGTCTGTGAACAAAATATTTCAAGAACGGAAAGAGCTAGGAGGTTGAAATTTTATATTTAAATTAGGCGCTCCCATGGGACGTGACACGAAGCTTTTGAACAAAATCGACCAAAGAGTACTAGTACTTTACTGATGCACTTTTTCAGTTTTTTCGATTTTCTCAAAATTCGCTCCAACGATTTTTTTTAAATTCAAAAATCAATTATTTTTTAGATGCTCTTTAAAATGTATATTCTCATTTTGTGATTGAAATCTTCTGAAGACCACTTTACTCTTGTACTCCATAGAAAAGATAAGAGAAATGGTTGCCATGGTAATAAAATATAAATATTTTGCCATACTTATAGATTATACATCTTGAAAATCGAATATACCGTACTGTCGGAAACTAAATACATGTCGACACAAAATGTATGTGTGTCTGGGTTCAATTTAAAGCATGAAGAAATTGAGCTAGGATGTTGAAATTTTATATTTCATTTAGACACCCTACTAGGGCGTGAAATTAAGCTTGTGATCAAAATCGGCCAAAAAGTACTAGTACTTTACTTATGTGGTTTTTCAGTTTTTTTTAGATTTCCTCAAAATTCGCTCCAACGATTTTGATTAAAATTCAAAAATCAATTATTTTTTAGATGCTCTTTAAAATGTATATTCTCATTTTGCCATTGAAATATTCTGAAGACCACTTTACTCTTGTACAGTGAGGACAGTATTAAGTCCCATCCATGCGTTTTCTACTTGAAATTCTAACAATAAAATATAAATATTTTCCCATACTTATAAATTTGTAGTAATTGAATATTTGATTATAGCTGTAGTATTGTATTCAGGATAATAAGGAATAATTTGCCAAGAAGAATGCAGCCAAATTTATTTCATTAGATTTTAATAAAAAATACTAATCACTTGCTGACGATTCGGTTCGGGTTTGAAGTGATTAATATTTTTTATTAAAATCTAATGAAATAAATTTGGCTGCATTCTTCTTGGCAAATTATTCCTTATTATCCTGAATACTTATAAATTTTACATCTTGATTTCTAATATATCGTCGGAAACTAAATATATGTCGACACGAAAATTGTTTTGAAATAAATATTTTATATTTTTTAATGGAAACTTTCAAGGTTCAAATCTAGAAACTAGAGATTTTCATTTTCTTTAATAAAATCAATAAAATAATCTCTAGTAGAAAACGAATGGGTGGGATTTAATATTGACCCTCACTGTACTTTTTTTTTTTTTTTTTTATAAAAAAAAACATTCACACTTTTTCTCATTCACACTCACACTCACACACGCATTCACACTGTCTTCTCGGCAGCTTAGGCCATATAAGACATTTACGATAACCGTTATTTATGAATTTATATATATTAGGGTCCAGGCATTTTTATTTAAGCCATCTGGTATCCAGATGGCTTAAATAAAATCATCGGACTGCCTGGGGTCCGAACCCGCGACGTTTGGTATATGAGGTTAGCACGCTAACCTCTACACCACGCCCCGTGGGCCTCACTGTACTTCATAGGAAGGATAGGAGAAATGGTTGCCATGGTAACAAAATATAAATATGTTTATTAGGCCTAAAGCTTTTGTGGTTTGAAATATTATTATTCATGAATAGTGAATAGTAAAAAACAACAGAATGTAGAATATATCTTTGGGCTATCGATTTCGTCCAAAAGACATCATCAGGCCAGCGTTATTGAAATATAAAATAATATATACATGTTTTTTTTTTGCTTTTTAAAAGAGTTGAAATAAATTCTCTGCCATTTTAATTAATAATTTTTTGATATGTGATATTATTATTCAGTTCACTTGAGTCGGAGCAAGTGCACAGTATTTGAAAACGGCTGCAGAATAAGCAGTCGAAACGTTGTATAGTATTTATATATTTTTAATAAATATTTAATACCAAAATGTGGTCTATATTTAAAAATTCTCCTAATAACAAAATATAAATGTTTTCCCATACTAATAAATTTTACATCTTGAATTCTAATATATCGTCGGAAACTAAATATATGTCGACACGAAAAATCTGGTGTGACAAGCACAGAACACAACTTTCGATTACCGAAGCTAAAAAGAAAGGTGTGTGCCGTGCGCCAGTCACACCAGATTTTAGATTGTTTAAGACATCCATGTTTATTTTCGAACAAGTGTTTAAATACCGACAAAATTACAGCCTGAAAGAAGATGTTTTGAAGAAACAAAGCATCTGTTGAGATGGTGAGGGTTCGAAGGGTGTTGAGGGAAGCGTTGCCATAGCGAGGGCTCCGGGCTGCAGAGCGAGAGTCCTCCTGAGATCGATGCCACAAATGTCAAGGGTCTCCTAGCCTGGGCCTCGGCCTCGGCTCTTGGCCCTTGGCCCTACAACCAATCAGGCACTATCAAAGATGCTTAATTAATTTTGACAATTACGATTATTAAAAAAAAAAAAAATTAATATCTTCTCTCTGTTTTGTTGAATTTCTTATTCCGCTGAATTAACGATGACAGGATCCATTGATTAAAGAATATTTTTTGTTTAGCTTTTTTTTTTCGCTTCAATATAAGGAAGGATAGAATTTTGGACTATATATTGTCTCTCTATATATATTGGTCAAATACATGTAGTATTAGTACAGTAGTTACAGAAATAGTCCTTCATATAGGGTCATGTTACTTTAGGAGTGATCCAGGATAGTTAGAGTTTAGATTTTTTTTTTTAATTTTTAGGGGTTAAAGAATCCATCGGGGGTTTTATGGTTATAAAATTTAAAACAAATGCAAACATTTTACTTTCTCTTACCTATTATGTGTTTAATATTTAATCAAATCATCATCTAATTATAGATAAATAAATAACACGAGGTTAAGTTTCAAAAGGTTTTTATTTTAGCTTACTCGCATTTCGACGTTATTACTTCTTCTTTGTGTCATAGCTCTGAAGATGATTGATTAACGTCGAAATGAGCATAAGCTAAAATAAATTTCTTTGAAACTTAACCTTGTGTCATTTATTTATCTATAATTAGATGGTAATTTAATTAAATTTAAGAATGTTTCAACTAGTGCCAACGGTGAATTCTTTGGATTATATTTGTTAATAAATAAATAGAAAGCCTTGCATTCGTATCGAAAATTCGATTTCGAGATTTTGAAGAAAATGCTTTTTGAATCCCGCAATATGATCTGTCTGATTGTGTCTGTTTCTATGAACAAAATATCTTAAGAAATAAAAGAGATACGAGGTTGACATTTGATGTACAAATTGGGAAGTACCGCCCTGGCATTCAACTCGAACTTTTGAATAAAATTGGCCAAACAGTATTAGTATTAGGCCTATTAGGGGAATTTTTAATTATAGACCATATTTTGTTTTAATTATTTATTAAAAATAGTAATACAGTATTAGTAATTTTTCACTTTTTTCGGATTTCTCAAAATTCGTTCTGATGTCTCATTTTGCTCTCAAAATTGTTTGAAACTCATTTGTACTTCATATATGAAGTTTCCTATAGGAAAGTAGAGGAATTTTAACAAAATATAAATTTTACCTCTTGGGTTTTATACTACAAACCGAACAAAATTTGGTGTGACTCATACTTTAAGAAATAGTGTGTGGAACATCAAATTTTTTATTTTAAATAAGATTTTTTACTGCTAACAGTTACCTATTTTAGAATGTTATATTTTTTTACGTTTTCGTTTATTATTGATTTTTTTTATTCCGCTCTGATTAGAAAAAAATACTAAATCAATCAGTGAACTGGATCAATGGTTTTTTTTTTTTAATAAAATAATACGATTTCAACAAACAAACTCCTAAAATAGCTGGATTCATTCAAATAGGGACAAAGAGACAGAGAGGGAAAATAATTTTTTATGGGTGTTGAATTAATCCTTTTTTTTATCACAATTCATAATTCCACCCTTATCAGAAAGCCCCCAGCAGCAGCCCAGGGCTTGGGATTTAATTTAATAATTGCATAAATGGGAGTGTTTATTTATTTATTCCAGAAGGGCGTAATGTCTTACAAAATCTCTAAATTCAAGAGTTAATCTTTTCTTTATTAAATAAAACAGCGCTTAAGATTTTTTCTTTTCTTCGAATGATTATTCAATTAGTGATTCATTCGGATAGAAATAAGATTATCTCATTTATAACAAAAATAAGTTTATCGTAATAAACAGTGTCGGAAGCAGGATTTGCAGCCGTTAGTGTTGTTTGGCATTAAACAGGATTTTATGGTTATAAAACAAATGCAAAATTTTTTAACAAGACCGGCAGTATGTTTTTTGTTGGTGGTGTAGGTCGAGGGTTGAGCAATTTTATTCCAAGTCCTCGTTCCGTCTACGAAATGTATATTAAATTTGAGTATCGAGAGTTTGTCCGTTTTTGAGTAATTCCCTTACCCACATTTTTTGATATTTCACTTGAAATTTATTAAATTTATTGTGAAAACAAATAAATTTCAAGCTAAAATTGGGCTGACTCTTTTAATGGCAATAAAATCTCTTTCCGGGAAATTTAGGTAAATATTATGAGATTTTAACAGGAATCGATCTTAATTGCATTTAGGATTTTTTCACAATAAATTTAATGTATTTCATCTGAAATATCAATGAATGTGGATTAAGGGATTACTCAAAAACAAAAAATTTCTCGATACTCAAATTTTATACTTAAGCTCAGTAGGCTACTTATGTCGCAAGCGTCTCGAGTGCCCTCGGGCCTTGGTGTAGTTGTATCAATTGGCTTAAATAAGAATGCCTGGACCCCAAATATAACTTATTATATTAATAAAATACGAGTTTCGTTAAAAGTTTCGTTAAAAGTCTTATGCCGAAAACACTGTGTGTGGTGTGTGTGTGTATGGGAAAAAAGTGTATTGTTTTTATATAAAAAAAAGCGTCTCAAGTAATTTCGATAAAATTGACCAAAGAATACTAGTACTTTACTAATGTACTTTTTTTTAGATTTTTTCGATTTTCTGAAAATAGGCTGTAATAGTTGTAATTCTATTACTACTTCCTAATAGATGGCACTCTGATTGTCTAAAATCAATGAATATATTGAAACATATCACATAGTGTTTTTGGTTAATTTTATCCAATTATAAATTTTCAACTAGAGCCAACGGTCACCAGTTTACATTTAGTCAAAAAATTGCATTTTCTGAGCCACTTAGGGCTCACTCCTCAATCCCCCCCCTCCTCACTGCGCTTTGATAATAAATAAAGTGGTACTGTGGCTTTACGCGTTCTAATATTTAAAACAAATTTTATTTAAATTTTCCAGCTATATTTTCTCAAAAATAAAGTCATTTCCATTCTTTTACACATAACACGTTTCTATATCTGCATCAAATGCCGAAAAGACTTAAATAAAATTCATGATAAGAATCTTGACGTCATCTGTTTTTTAATATGATTTTTAAAAATCCAATATATTTTTTTTTTTCTTTAACAAAGGAATTAAGATTTGGAATCAAATCTACTTTGCATAACAAATTGAAGAAAGAAAAAAAAAATGTTTCGAATTTTTTTTTTAATATAAAAATGGTGGTTGGAATTTTGGTCTCTCTCTCCCCTTCTCTTATGTATCTGCATCTGTTATAAAAGTCACGAAGTCGCCTTGTTGGAATATAAATTCGAACAGAAAAAAAAAAAAATCGATCAGGCTTTTCAAAAGTTGAAAAGAACGAGAGAGAGAGAGAGAAAAAAACTGTGCGAGTGAATGAGGCATTGGGGGAGGCTTTCTTCTGTCTGTCTGTCTGTCACTCAAAAGCCATCGTTTGTGTGAAAAGGTTCAGTTTAGAATTAGAAAAATATTTTTAAACTGAAATGCTATGAGCAAATAAAAATCGGACTGCCTGCCACTCGTAAGGGCTTTTATAAAAACTCTATTATTCTCATTAAAAAAAATCCATAAAATACTTACAAATAATTAGAAAGTAATTAGGAAAAAAGTTCCTTTGCTAAGTCGTTATTTGTATCTTTAAAACCCCAAAGGAAAAAAGTTTACTTAACTCGATCAATACGGATGAACTTGGAAGATTAATTTTAGCGCCTCTCTTCTCTGTTCAATTGATTCTGGTACAGAATTTATATTTGAAATCTTAAAATCTTAACTACCAGGAAATATTACGTCAATTAAAAATAAAACACGAAGTGATATGTTTCAATGTATTATTTATCAGAATAAAGTCTAGATATTATATATATATAACCGAAACTTTCTCTGTCCATGGTACGATAACAAAATTTGAGGCAAAAAAACATATAACCAAGTGAGCGTAAATCGACAGATCCGTGGTGCGACTCCCGGCGGTACCTACATTTTTCGCTTATTTAAATTAATAAATACTTGGTTATATGTTTTTCATAATTACTTCATGGACCAACACATATATAATTCTTTATTTAAAATTTGAGGCATTATCATGATTAAGCTACGTATAATTGTGTATGACCAATATAATTTGGCGAGGATTATTTATATTTTCAGACATTAACCTGGCCCTGAGGATAGTCCCATATGTGACCGAAACGTCGGCCCTGGTTTACTAATAAATTGAAATATAACTAGCTGCTTGCTCATTTATTCTTCCTATTTGATAACCGAAACCAGGATTTTTGCCAGAAACTGGCTGAAACCGAAACTTCGGTAGATTCCTAGCGATTATCCAAGATCTTTTATTAAAAAAAAAAATTAGATTATTACTTTCTCTTACCTATATGTATATGTTAAACAAAATCTGTCAAAAACTATTAGTACATCTACTGATGTACTTTTTCGATTTTTTAAAAATTCACTCCAACGATTTTGATTAAAATTCAAAAATCAATTATTTTTTAGATGCTCTTTCAAATGTATATTCTCATTTTGCCATTGAAATTTTCTGAAGACCACTTTACTCTTGAACTTCATAGGAAAGATAGGAGAAATGGTTGCTATAGTAACAAAATATAAATATTTTGCCATACTTATAAATTTTACATCTTGACAATCGAATGTACCGTACTGTCGGGAACTAAATATATGTCGACACAAAAAAATCTGGTGTGACTAGCACAGCACACGACAATCGAATGTTGATAAAATTCAAAGTGTGTGAGTTCTGATCCCAGGCACTCGGATGAATATTTATTTAAATCATTTGGATTCAAATGGTATAAATAAATGTGCCTGGACCAATAAATATCTTCTATCATGACCAATAGGTTGAAGATCCTGAGTTCAATTGTCGCATGGTTATTTGATCCTTCAGCTATTGAATAAATCATAACAATTTTGACATTCAACAAATATAAATTCTTCTGTTCAAATCTATTATTCCATATTTATTTAATATTTATAAAATACCTGACAAGAATACAGTAATACTTGGTTAGCGTCATAAAATTTTGTTGCACCTCTAACGAGTAATAAATCAGAATTTATCTCTATGATACGAGCCAATAAATGAACCAACAGCCTCCATACACCTCCACTTAGAATTGAATTTCTCTCTCTTATCATCTGGAAAATATAAAATAAATTTATTTTTTCCAGTTATCATCTTTTAAATATATATAGAATTTTTTTTTATATCTCTAGCTTTTTTTTTTTACTTTATTTTATTTATTGATTTTTACAGTTCATTTCTCGATCTGAGATTTTTAAGGCGCGCATCACGGGGTACTAATTTTTGGTTTCCAGCGGCCACAATTTTGAAGCTATCGACCTCAAATTTTTCTAAATTAAAGCTATTTAAAATATCTACAACTTATAGAAGCCCTTTTTTTGATTTTCGAAAAAATAAAATTTTTTTTAGATTAATCGCATTAAATAAAAGATTTTTAAAAAAATCCGCTCTATAACTTATAGATAATTAAATTAGTAATCATTGTGTTAAAAAATAATTAATTTTCTACCCTTAATTAATTAGCTGGAATCTTTCAAATTGAAATGAAATAAATCCCTTGTATCCCTATGGGAAAAACTAACGCCATCTCTTGCCGCCTCGAGTAACTCGGTAATCAATCGTGTTCTAACCGCTTTTTGAGAAACGCACCTTAAGGAAAATTTACGTATTCATATCAATTGGAATTCAAATTACTGTATTTTAATTTGAAATTATTGCCGCGCCTGCTCTATAGGCAATCGATTTATTCTTTTGTAATTTTGGTTGTATATCGGTTAGGATTTATTCCTCAATATTTTTCAAAATCATTGTTTTTTACTTTCTCTTACCCTATGTAAATGTTAATATACATATATATAGAGAGAGAAAGTATTGGATTCATGTCAAAAATTCGATGTCGAGAATTTTTTTTTTTTTTCGTTTAATAAAGTATTATATCTCAAAAGACCAACATTTTTCTTTGAATTACTTCAGTAGTTGGTAGGTGTGTAACAAATCACTTTCGGAATGCTTCTAGTTATTCCCGTATCCCCGCCAAATAGAATAAATTTTTACTAACTAACCAGAAATACTTTATTGATTTATTATTAATCTAATTTAAACTTTATTATTAACTCAAAAAATATTTTTATCTTTCTATCCAACTTTTTTTTGTTCATGTCTATTCGATTATCCGATTGATTTATTCTGATTAACTGAATAATTTTTTAATCTTTATTGCTTTATTTGAGTAATTTTATAAAAAAAAAAAAAATAGAAATTGGTCATTTAGATGGTTTATAATACCAAACCTAGTAATTTCATTTAAATGGATGGAAAATAAATTTTGTTATCTTACATTTTATCTTATTATTATTTTTTTTTTTTTTGAACAATAGGATCTACTTATAAATTTCGGACTAGGGAATTTGAAAACGAATTCGGAGTTTATATTCAATATATATAATTGCGTCTGTCCGTCTGTTTGACCAGCTACCCGATGAAATTTTGCACCCTGTTAGAGGACGTTTAGAGAGTTCAGGAATATTTTTATTTATATTTCTTTTATGTTTGTAAGGGCTGTTTCGTATTAATCAAAAGCAAACTTTAAAAGCAAAAAATCAACGCACACCATTTGAGCAAAACGTTGTGTCCAAGTGGGACAGAAAAAAAAAATTTTGTTGGCCCGTGTTATTTTTTATTTTTTATTTTTTTTAAGAAAAGTGAGAGGGTGTATACATTTCTTAATAATCTTGATTTTATTTTACCCGGCCACACTGTTCTTTGCACATATTAGCTAACATGTAGCTCTAAAAAAACCAAGAATTTACATTATTTTTCTTTATTTTGACGCTTAGGGTGCGCGTCTCGAAAAGCCGTTAGAAGACGATTGACTACCGAGTTACTCGAGACGGCAAGAGATGGCGTTAGTTTTTCCCATAGGAATACAAGGGATTTATTCCATTTCATTTGAAAGATTCCAGCTAATTAATTAAGGGTAGAAAATTAATTATTTTTTAACACAATGATTACTAATTTAATTATCTATAAGATATAGAGCGAATTTTTTAAAAATACCTTTTATTTAATGCGATTAATCTAAAAAAAAAATTTATTTTTTCGAAAATCAAAAAAAGGGCTTCTATAAGCTGTAGATATTTTAAATAGCTTTAATTAAAAAAAAAATTGAGGTCGATGGCTTCAAAATTGTGGCCGCTGGAAACTCCCAAAATTAGTACCTCGAGACGCGCACCTTAATAGATAAGAGGTCAAAAAAGAATTATTTATTTCATAAATACTGATGCCATCCATCCACAGAGGCCTTTGTTATGAAAACAATTCTGTCAAATGTTTTGTATTTTATTTTATTCCGCTAGTTGCCAAAGGCCACTCGGTCTTATAATATCATTAAAATAATGTTCTATAAAGTGTTATGTTCTATTTATCTATCACTCTGGTCATTATTCAAAAAGAAGAAAAAGTTCGGGATATTAAAGAGGGCAATGCAAGAGGTTTCCGGGATTTTTAGGCTGTCCAAATGTCGACGACCCGGAGGCTGGGTGAAAGTCTGGCGACGGCGCCATCGCCATCCCATTGGCACCCCGACGTCCCGGCGCCGCCATCTCTCTCTCTCTCTCCCTTTTCCCTATCTTTTACGGAATTCCGCCAACAACACAGCCAGGTCACAATCAAAAAACACACCCTCTTTCTAATAAACAGCCCCATTGTAATACAAAAACTATCATGACTAGAGTTGAATAACTGCTTTCAAAGAAATTAACTTTTACTTTTTGTGAAACAAAAATTATAAATAAAATACAAGGAATGTGACAGGGGGGGGTCCAACCTCTCCCCCAAATCCTGAAAAATTATAAAAATATCCCCTTTAATTCTATGATTTTCTTTTTCTCGGTCAATTCTCTGGATGAATTGAGGTAAATAAAATATTTTTACATTAATTTTTTATAAGAGGTTTTTTTTTTAGGAAGGTGGCCAATTCAATAGGTTTTATAATAAAAGCCCAAAAATGATTTTTTTTTTTACTTTCTCTTACTCTATATATTTTATCTATGTGAATCTGGTGTGATAGCACACACTTTTATCTTATCTTTGGTATAGCCTACTAAAAAAATCTGGTGTGACTGGTCGCACAGCACACAACTTCCTCTTACCTTCGGTAATCGAAAGTTGTGTTCTGTGCTTGATACACCAGATTTTTTTGTGTCGTCATATATTTAGTCTCCGTCAGTACTGAATTGAAGATGTAAAATTTATAGACATGGGAAAATATTTATATTTTGTTACCATGGCAACCATTTCTCCTATCTTTCTTATTAAGTACAAGAGTAAAGTGGTCTTCAGAAGATTTCAATCACAAAATGAGAATATACATTTAAAAAGGCATCTAAAAAATAATTGATTTTTGAATTTTAATCAAAATTGTTGGAGCGAATTTTGAGAAAATCGAAAAAAAAACTGAAAAAGTACATCAGTAAAGTACTTTTTGACCGATTTTGTTTAAAAGCTTATTTTCACGCTCCCGGAGGATGTCTAACTTAAATATAAAATTTCAACTTCCTAGCTTAATTCCTTCATGCTTAAAATTAATTACAGACCCACACACATACACACACACGCCCTCAAAGGCAAGTTACGCCGCTGCCCCCCCCCCCTGATTTTATAAAATAATTCAAACACAAAAATTTTGATTGCTAAAAAATATAAATTTATTCCCAGACCTGGCTCTTTCAGATTTTAATCTCTTTACTAAATTCAAAGACTTTTTGGTCGGAAAGACATAGAAAAGTGATGAAGGATTGAAAGAAGTTGTGACTACGTATCTTAATACGCTGCCGGTGGTGGAATATGAAGCCGGAATACAAAAACGTTATGACAAATGTTTAAATTTGCAAGGTGATTATGTAGAGAAGTAGTTTAATGTATATTCTTTGCATTCAAACAAATATTTTATTCCCAAACGGGTACTACTTACTACCCTTACTTGACCCTCGTATTATTTTATTTATAAAACTTTAGCAATCATTTGGAAAATTGTTAGTTGTAGGTAATATTCGCGCCTCCCCTTAGACTAGTTCGCGCCTCCCTCACAGTTTGGAAAACACTGATCTAACAATTGCCAAGATGGAAGGCAAGAAAACTGGTTGCCTATCGACCGGGCTCTCCTTATTTAACCATTTTACCGGTATATTGCAAATGTTGAAACCGCATGTATGATATATAGACAAACATCGTCCGTCTTTCTTCTCATGATATTTACCTATTAATATTTTACCCATAAATTAAAGAATGAGCGTTTGTTTACTCGCTATTATTTATTTACACACACACAAAAAAAGTGGAAAACTCAAGTTAGATAAAATTCCCTCCCCTGAGGAAGGCTGTTGACAGCCAATAAATAGATCAGTGATCTCGACATGTTTTTTTTATTTTATTTGAAGACGAAGAAAGGATATTTAGGTTGGTTTTGATTAACCCTGGCAGCTTCTTCCCCCAAAAAACAATCCTTTCTATTCATTCCGAATCGAAGAGCTGCCTTTCTAATAAAAGACAAAAAAGAAAGAAGAAGGAATGAAAAAAAAGAGCGGAATGAAAAAATTGTAATATTAGCTCGTTTGAGAAGGAAATTAAAATTTCCAACATCTTTATTATGTTAAAAAACAAACAACCAACATCTTGCAGAATTCTTATAAAAAAAAAAAAAAAAATTAGTTTGAAATCGAAATGGGATTCGAGAAGTTCCTCTTTGAAATGGAATGAAAAATTTAAAGTTGATATAAATAAAAAAAAACTGATAGAACATTTGTCATAATATAATATTTGAAGGAAATTCAGCAGGTTTATGCGAATTCTGGGTGCAAGTGGAAAAAATAATTTTGTAGAAAATTATTGTAGAGGATTTTTATTGGAATGACGACTGAAATGCAATTATACAGTCTCGGTCAACAATATGGATTAGTTCACTAGCTAGAGATGAAAGCAGGAGGAGGAGTTAGAGACAGGAAATAATGTAACTTCACGGGGTGCCGGGAGATGGCTACGGCCAGAGGCAGGTTAGGTTTTTGAGGTGTGTGTCCTCGAGCACGTAAGCACCTCGGGCAAATAAACGAGGATTCTGATAGGAATTTCAAATAATAATAATAAATTAAGAAAAATAAAAATCACTTTTAAGAAATTATTACAAACTAGCCGCCTTCGATCTGCTTGAAGATTTGTTTACATTCATACATAAATGCAAAGAAAAAAAAAAATATTTCTCTACATATTTCTTATGGGAGAAATCGTAACTTTAGGAATTAATAACTCAAAAAGTTATAGAAATTTCGGGACCCGAGTATTTTTCCTAGAATCTCCATAACGTCCTCGTAAAATTACGTTTCAAAATTCCAACGGGAAGTTGGCCAAACAGAGCATGACAGACAGACAGACGGACACTCCGCTATTATATATATATATTTTTTATTTTTCTTAATTACTAATGAAATTTGCTTATCTTTTGTTAAGATTATCTTCACATAGATATATGAAAAATTTTTCTATTTTCGCATATATTTCGTCATATTGTTGACCGAAACTGTATAATTGCAATTCAGTCGTTATTCCAATAAAAATCTCCGACAATAAATTTCAACAAAATTATTTTTTTTCACTTGCACGAACACAAAACCTCCTGAAAATCCTTCAAATAAAATAATTATTTGTCAGTCAAGATTCACACAAGAAATGCAAATTTTGCATTTTAGAATCCATATGTGTAGTTCCCTCTGTGCAGGAAGAAAATAAAAGGGCATCTCTCTTGGGAGGAGCCCCACTCCCTCCCCCAGTGATTCGAAGTTGCTTTTCTATATATAACAAATTCAAGACTCTCAGACAACCCCTCTATATCACAGAAAATATTGAATGGCAGCCATAGATTAAATCATCAAAATCGCCCAAAAAAATACTACCAATTTTATAAAAAAAAATCAATTGATTGTAGAGTCTTAGAAATTTAAGAAAAACTGTGAAATTTGTATATAATGTGAATTAGTCGTAAGTCCTGAGGAAGGGAACAACTGGCGTCCCAATCGTCAGCAATCAAATAAAGATCCCTGCAATTTTCACTACAAAATAATCAAACAGCTACACTTGTTTCATCAATATTTTTTTAAGTGAAAAGAAACAGGAGAGAGGATGTTGTTACAATAGTAGCAAAGATGACCGCCGCAGATATGTAATTTGCTTTCGCTCTTATATCGCAGTTCTCAAATCGAGAAAAATATTGAAGATTTTGTTATTTGTTTTAAAATAGTAGATCTATAAATGCCATAAAATTATTTGGATGATGGTCATATCCCTAGTTATTAAGGAAGTCGATTAAAATTATTACAATTCCTTCTCTTTTTTTTTTTGAATGCATTGAAATACCATTGAAATCAGAATGAATGAATTATTCATAAAAAGCAAATAAATGAATTTAAATAGATTTTTTTTTCGTCCAGGGTCAAGATCATGAAAATTCAAGTGGAGAAATATTTTCCCTTAAATTGATAAAAATAAAAAAAAAAAAAAGAAGAAGAAGAAGAAAGGTCAGATGCGATGCCCTTTCTCTCTCTCAAAAAAAAAAAAGAAAAATTGGCATATTCGATTTTATAAAATCTTAAGACTATTATCTAGCCAATTAGAAAGATTCTTTACTGTAATTAGAGAATTGTATCCTTAAAACAATTTATTTCCATTTCTGAATTTACAGTATTTCATTAACAAGGGACGTTTGGACACCTTCAAGTAGTTAAAGTCCGCCTGAGGCGGATCAACGTCCTTTCCTTATTTGCCATATAGGCCTCAATTTCTTCAGAAAATATAACTTCTTATTAAGAAGCAGACCTTTATACGACCCATCTATCATTAAAAAATTATCATTGTATTTATTACAATAATATTATTTTATAAATACAATACCTATGAGGATCAAAAGGCAACACCCCACTCCCAGAAGTTAAAGATAGTAATAAATGTCAATTTCGAGCTGAAAACATTGTACTTTTTTTTTTTTTTTTTTTGGAATGGGTGCATAAGGTCCGAAGACCTATAATGACCAATAGTCACATGCAGCCAGGAAGAAAATAAAAACAAAAGGAGAAGCAAAAAGGGGAAACTCAACTGCGGGAACTGAGAAGATGCCTGTTGAGGTTAGACTTGAAAGTCTGAAGATTGTAGGTTTGTCCATTTTTAGATATAGTGAAAATTATTCATAATGTATATACAAGAAAATATTTTTTTATTACATAAGTATGAAATGAGAGTGCAAATTGATGAGTTATCCACTTGTAGGTATTAATATTGTACCTCATTACAAAATAATGTTAAAAACAACAATAGAAGAGGGAGCGGACAGCCAGGTTCCCTCTTTTATTGTTGATATACAACAGCCACTTCACAAATTGTAATGTTATAAACTTATATTTGATGAAGTCAGTTCTAGTGACAAATGTGTTTTAAACTAGCATTTCGATATAAGAGGGCAGGTTAATAAGTCCGTGGACTTTTTGAATTTCCCGCCTCTTAACTGAAATGGCAACACTGCTCCTGTCAGCAGGCCACTACCAGCTGACTCCTGTCGAAATTTGAACCAGCTAGGTCTTTTAGTTTTTGTTTGACATCCATTAATAGCAGAATGAGAAAATGCAGAAAATGGAAAAAAGTGAATTTTCAGTTTCCATGGCAAAAATCCATGAATTGGGATACGAATTGCTCCCTCATCAGCCCTATTCTCCGGATTTAGCCCCGAGTGACTATTTCTGAAAAAATGGCTCGGCGGAAAGAGATTTGACTCCAACGATGATTTTGATGTCCTCGACAAATCTTATTTTTTGGAAGGGGTAAAAAAATTGGAGAAACGTTGGACAAAGTGTATAGAGAGTTCAAAGGATAAAATAATTTCTTATCCAAAAACTTGTGTTTCATTCAAAAAGTCACGGACTTATTGACCTGCCCTCGAATTTGGTATAGGTAAATAAATTACTGACCTCTTGAAATGGTCAATTTGATAGAGAATTATTTTCTCAAAAAACAAGTGGTATCATTTGAAAATATTTTTGTAAATAAAGATGGCATTATTCATTTAAAGCCGAAACGGTCTCTAATATTGGGAGTTAGAGACAAATTTCCAGGCACTCCGCTCCTTCTATGGTTAATGAATGCTTTGAGTTTACAATAATTTTTAACCTAAAGTGAAATAATTTCAATTTACCGTTTAAATTTCAACATTTTATAGTAATTTATATTTTTATATTCTCAGTGGGAAAATTTTATTCTTTTTTTTGAGGTCAGGACACCTATCACTCTGTCTCATCCCGCTTCAAACTATAGGATATATTAACATTAATTAAATTTTAGGATTATTATTCCGAGAGATGAATAAAAGTGAAAAGGACGATCATAAAGTTTTAAATAACTGCGTTAATTAATAACCACTACTGTAACAATTTAAAAAAAGAGGAATTAAAAATACCTTAAAAGGTTAAATTTATAAATGAGATAAAAATAAATGGGCTTTTTTAAAGAGTAGGTCAAAGGAAAAATAAGGGTTTAAAAATAAATAATATTAACAAGAGCTAAACTTTGGAATGTATCATCTTAAAATTATTTCAATTAAAATAGCTAAAAATCAATTGAAATAAATAGCCTTAGATGCCGAAAAAGACCTGAAAATCAGTCGTTGCTAGTTATGACTAGCCTAGATATTTGTAATTTGTTCAAATAATCCCCTTGGCAATATTTAGTGATACTGCCCCATTTATGTTTTAAATATTAACTAGGAAGTCATATAAATATTTAAAAAAATATATTTCTCCCAAGTCTCATATGTTTAGCCGAATAAAAAATTAATAAATATTAAGTACACTAGCTTATAATATCGTTTTGGGTGTAAAGTTTATGAGTTTCAGATGTTGGATTTCCCATCCGAAGTTGTTTTTCACTCCCCTAGGACGCTTTTAAAGGAAAAGGAGCCCTTCTTAAAGGGCCAAACGAATGCAAAGCTGCAAGCAAATTGGATTCTCTCAAAGGGAGAGTTTCTTATACATTACATTAAAAGAAATAAAATATAGCATATAATCCCAAAGGGATAAAAAGGAATTCAGGGAAAATAAAGAATAAGGAATATTTAATTAGAGAATGGATCACTTCTACAATGGAACTAATTTACAAAAGTAACATTTGGATTTCATTTGATAAGTAAACTGGGCTAAGTGAACAAAATGTTAATTTTAAGTAAACATCTAATATGAAATTGAATATTTTCAGTGACGGGAAAATAATTTCGCAAATTAAGGCCAAGTCGAAGTCTTAACATTTTAAGAATGCGATTTTAACTTTTTCTTTCCTATTGAGAAGTGGGAAAGTATTGGATTCATGTCAAAAATTTGAGGTCGAAATTTTGATGGATATACATGTTTTGAGGTCCCTGAGTCCAAAAATGTGGTTTTTGCAACATGGTCTGTCTGTCAATTACATTTTCTTGTATATATGAATAATTTCCACTATATGTAAAAATGTACAGTACAACGTTTGTAGCACGAAAAATAAAGTCAATTAAAGTCTAAATATTGAGATTTTCATTTCGTAGGGGCTAATTTCTTGGCTGCCCGCTACTTCACTTCCCCAATTTTATACAATTTTACGCGTGCGAGCCTGAATCAAATATGTTCACAAAGGCTGACTGGAAGTAATCGGAGAATGCTTCGAAAATGTTCATTGGACCCTCAAAGAATTGACTCAATTATCTCAACAATTCTGAAGTGGACTTCTTTGAAATGTTTTTGCCAGAGCCTTTGCTCAAAGCGCCAGTCTCCCTGCATCTCTTTCCATCTCTCTTTCATTCTCTTTTTTTTTAAACACTCACACTTTTTTCCCACACAGTCTTTATGGCAACTCAGGCCATATAAGACTTTATACGATAACAGTTAAAAGGGTAAATATATCTATTGTGGGTCCAGGCATTCTTATTTAAGCCTTTTGATATCCAAATGGCTTAAATAGAATCATCGGACTGCCTGGGATCCAAACCCTCGACCCTTGGTATACAAGGCAGGCGCGCTACCAACTACACCAAGCCCGGGGACATTCTCTTTTTAAATGGAGCAAAAAATCTAAAGAGAATTTGTTCATATTCTTAAATGAATATTTTTGAATAATAAAGACCTAGAATGGGGATGGATCGCCGAAGCCGTGCCGCGCGGCTAGCGATTCTAATACCTTCCTTTAACAATCAATGCCCCGGGCTTGGCGTAGTTGGTAGCGCGCCTGCCTTGTATACCAAGGGTCGGGGGGTTCGGATCCCAGGCAATCCGATGATTTTATTTAAGGCATTTGGATACCAAATGGCTTAAATAAGAATGCCTGGACCCCCAATAGATATATATTCATAATAACGGTTATCGTAAAAAGTCTTGTCAAAAAGACTGTGTGTATGCGAGTGTGAATGGAAAAAAGTGTGAGTGTTAAAAAAAAAAAAAAACCAATAGATAAAAAGTGATCTGAATTGCTGCGTATCATAGATTTTTTTTTAAGGTTAAAAGGAGCTGGATAGTGATAAGTCCTTCCTTCCTTCATTGGTTTGGGTCGATAACCTCACATTCCTTCATCATCCTGGCAGTTAATAAAACGAAATGTCCTTCCGACTTGGATTGCTGCCTTCTATAAATCAGGCACAGAAATTGATACATGGCGCGCTCAACATTTGAGAAACGTGCGAAATGAAAAGACATTTCTTTTCGCCCCACTGCCTGCCTGACTGTCTCGTAAAGGAATTCCTACTCAGAGCATTCTCTTTTCGAATCAATCACGTTTTAATTATTTTAAATATCATCATCCTCTTTCGGCTACAGAGATTTTACAAATGATTGATAAATTTGAAATAATTTAGGATCTATGACTTTCGGCGATTATGTGGATTTTACTTTCCTCGCTCTAATGAAAGTTATAAATTTTAAAATCTCAGAATAGCCCTTGACCTATGCCCCCCCCCCCCCCCACCGAAATTTCCCAAACACATATACATATATAGGGATATACAGACATCAGCGCAACAAATTTTTCCGCAGGAGTGGTTCCGCAAAAGAAAAAAATGTTCCGCAAAAAATTTCGTGTGAAAAAAATTTTCCGCAGAAAAATTTTTGAGTTCGCCCCCCCCCCCCCCCGAAAAAAATTTCTATATACGCCCCTGGATAGAATGAACGGACAGAGGGACACTCCACTATTAAATATATTGATATATAGAATAGATTTATTAATGCAATGGACAGTACGCATATGCCCCGGAAAGGCTGGAGATCCTTGGTTCGATTCCCGGGAGCCATGGGATGTTTGGCCTCGCCAATAAATAACACTCACAGATTTGTTAGATATAAACAATAAGTTTGTATACAGGTATAAGTCCAAATATCAAGAACGGTAGTATACCAAAGTTCCCAATGCATAAATTTATTATTAAATTAGTTTTAATTTTTTTTCTTTCTTATTGTTGCAGGTTAGATGAATTTTCGTGCTCTTCGTCCTTTATATTCGTAAGCAACGATTTAATTTTAAAAAAAACCAAAACCCCCATCTATCTTCTTTGTAATCACAATGGTATTTTATGTTCCAAATTTTCTATCATTAAGCTATCTCTCATTTTAACAGCTTCATCTTAAATACAAAATGTTAGCGAGTACTATTATAATGTCAAAGGGTAGAAACGGGAATATTAGCTGCCCTTTAAAAAGATTTAAGTTAAAGGGTGATTTGGACATGACATTTAAACGATTCCCACCCCTTTTTGAATTTATTCAAACATCACAAACAAATGATTTATTAAAATTACCTACCAGAGAGAGAGAGTTTGAATGCGTGCCAGCCAAACTACGGGCTCAAAACTTCTCTTTCAATTAGGCGCAAAAATGGCCGCGTTCGATTTTAAAATTACGCTGAATTAGAGGGTAATCTTAAATGGAATTAATTAATTAATTAATGGCTATTCAGATTCAAAACGCCAGATGGACAATAAATTCCATTAGGGCTGCAAATACTTGCGTCAGATAAATTCGATTACTCGTCTCGAATTATTTATAAGTTGAGTGGGTAATCATATTAGAGCTCTTTATTTTCGGGCAGCAAAAGCCTGCATCTAGAATTTCTAATTTATTATTTAAAGAAAGAATTGTAACAAGAAGCAGAGCTGGACTAATAAGGAACTAGTTTCTGTAATTCGGTTTTTATGTAGCTACTTTCATTTTGGGAAACTACAAATAACTATTTGGTTTTGACGCTATAATTTGTTTAAAAAAAATGTCTTTTATTATGTCTATCTCTTATGTCGCAGGTGATAATATGCGAGTTTAAACTTTCTTTAAAAATTGCACAGTATTGTGCCTGATAAAAGGACTATCTTGATAGGGAAGATTATCTTCTTCTTCTTCTTCTTTCTTCGTCTTTATTATACCCGCGCTGCGGGGTCGGCGGACCTCACTCTTTCCCTCCAACCCTAACATACGTTTTTACGACCGGAAGAAATAGGACAGGCCGGCCCGTCACACGGTCTGACGCCTGTTGAAAAGAGGAAGGAAGAGACAGACATTTAAAGAACTGAAGGACTGCCTATCCCAGCTCGGGCAGCTCGTGGTCGCCATCCACGTACCCACAAGATGAGGGCCCCTGAGCAAATTGATAGAGAAGATAATATGAGGCTTTATTTTTCTTCGCCAATTTTATTTTTATACCTAACAGATTTTAACTATTTCTATAAACTTAAAACATTTTTGTGCTTCTACACTAGGGTAGAGCTATATTATAAAAATCTGGTGGGACTGGCCTCACAACACACAACTTTCTCTTACCTTCGGTAATCAAAAGTATGTGCAGGTCCCACTAGATTTCGACATATATTTAGCTTCCGACAGGTTCAACAAAAAGGTCTCCTGTTTGGTGTTGATCGTTGTGAGAATATTTCTTTCGAAATGAAAAATCTGGTGTAACTGGTCGCACAGCACACAACTGTTCTGTGTTTCACACCAGATTTTTGTGTCGACATGTACAAAATCAATTCTGAGTGATAATATCCTTTAGATGCCGAAAAGACTTAAAAACACCATATGCTTATACTACACACTAGAGAAGTGAAACTTCTACATTTGTGATTTGGATTTTATGAGGTATTGTTCCTTCTCAGCCACCCTGGACTATCCAGTCGGAGTAATCCTCGTTCAGCCATTTCAAATTGGGCCCTTTGTGTCTATGGGGTAAGATTTTCTCCCATTTTCCTACCAAAATGAAGACTTCTGCATTGTTTGAATTGTTTGCGGCAACCCGAGCCGTGTTGGGACTTCAGATCCGTAATCCACAGCTTGGCCGGTTTAGCCACTTGCCTCCTCATTCGTGATAGGAAAATTTCAAATAATTTTCATCTCTATATTTTCTGTTGAATCCGGTATAATAAGGGAAAACCCCCTCACGATCTTTTACTATTTAAAATAATATTATCTTTGAGGAATTCTTATTTTTTTAATTTAAGCTCTTTTTTGACATCGGAGGCCATTTAGACTCTATTTAATTCAATTGATTTGTAGCCAAGGAATTCTCTGATTTGAAAAAATTCGAATTTCACACCTGATATTTTTTTAATACTTTACATTTTTTCCACTTTAAATTTATGATATAGTATTAATATAAAAAATAACCCTCTCTCATTGCTCTCACTCAGGTGAACATCGCTTGATAATGGTGAGGGTGGGATGCATGCCAAAGGGGCGTTAGAGTGTATAGGGTGCAGAGTGCAGAGTTTACCAGGCGCCCTTGGGTCTGGTCGATGCCAGTCTGCAGACGGCACCCCCTGCCCCCGTCCCCCTTCACTTTTTACCCCAACTACACTCTTTGCTCTGGTCTTCTCTGCTGATTGCCAATTTCATTTTAATTCTTTTTTATTTATTTTTACCCCGGCCATTTTTCAACTTCCGAATATATTTACATTTACTTTTATTTGATTATATAATATTTTATTAAATAAAAATCAATTTAATAGACATTTTTTTTACAGAAACGATTTCTAAATTAGTCAAACTCAGTTCATTACTGTAATCTATAATTCTAAATTTAATCTGTTACCCGTTGGTACATTTTGAAAAAATGAGATAAAATTTAAGGCTACCGATATGTTTGAACATATTATTTATTAGTATAAACACTTTATACGTATTTTGACACTCCGTGCCTTAGTATGCTAATAAATAATATGTTGAAACATATAACTTGTGTCTTAAATTTTATCTTGTCAAATATATAATTGTAGACCCACGTGTATTTATTCTTTTTTTAAATTTTGATTTAAAATTTTTCCCTTTACACAAATTCATTGCTTTTTCCAAAGAATCAATCCAAAAAAAATTTTCATTTTCTTCTTCATTAAGTTACTATTAATAAAAAATTATCATAACTGACATGAAAATGTGAATTGCTTATTTTAATTAACTTCGAGACCCCAGGCACCTAACTTGGAAAAATTTTTTTTAATCGTAACATTGTTAACTAGTTTGGAATGGTTCAAGACCTATAACACTATCCAACAAAAAAATTTTTTTAAATGTTTCCTACACTTTATGAGTACTTATTTTGGGTTGAGAAAAACGAATATGAAGAAAAATTATTGGCTCTAGTTGCTATGATATACGATATGTAAGATAGGGAAAATGTAGATTATAGAGAATATAAAATAAATAAAAATATATAGTTTTTTGTTAGTTACCCCTTAAAAGCAAAAACCATATATTTGTTATATTCTCTCGTTCCTTAGCTTTTTAAAAACCATTCATTCGTGCAAATGTGTTAATTATTAACGAAATTATAAACAAAATCAGTCTGGTAAAAAAATACACTTTGGCTGCCTATCTTTTAGGCGCTTCGGAACTCGTATGAATAAACTTTTTACATTTAACTATTTTTATTTATTTGATAATTTCGTTAATAATTAACAGATTTGCACAAATGAAAGGTTTTTGGAAAGAACTTGACAATATTGTAAATATATGGTTTTGCATTCAGGGATGGCTAAAATTGTATTAGGGGTGTCCAAAGTTAAAACAAATTGAAAAAAAAATATTCGATTTTTCTAAACTTTTAGCCGTTTTTTGCACCACTGGACCGGACTGGAACTTTATATGTGTTTCAACTATCTGCATTTTAATATTTTCTATTTGACTTCAAATTTACGCCAGATTTTTCAATAAATTTCAATCAACTTGGTAGAATTTTTGCTACAAAACAGGTTCGAACTCTAGTCTAATTTCTTTAAGTCCCGGCTTATTCGATAAGTCACGTAGATATATGTGTTCCTTGTGGATTCACAAATATTTTTTTCATATCCATAAAAACATTTTTTTTATACATTAAAGAGAAACATATTCGTATTTTTTTTATCCCTTCAAGACTCTTCAACATTCCGTTTCTCTAATGAATAACTCTCTCTTCAATTAATGATGCTGGATTTAAAAAAATCTTGGAAAAATGCATTCATATTTTGTCAACTCTTTACTATATTGATCCTATTTTCAATTGGCAAAGGACCAATTTTAATTTTTTTTTTTTTTTTTTTAGAGCGAAAACAAATATATTTATTTTATAAGGTCAACTGTAGTTGCCAAATAAACTTGTTTTTGCTGCAATAATTTCCAACATAAATAATAAATCAAAATATATTATGTTGGGGATGGAACTACAGTAGATCCATCTGACAAACTTGAAGTTAACGCGCTGCGCTAAATTTCAGTGGAGTATTTAGGCGGAACCTTCCCTCTTAGAATACTTTTGTTAAAAGGAATAAATAACAAACCAATTCTTATCTTAGACTTTATTAAAAAAAAAACTCTCTAAATTTGTTTTTCTATATTCTATAGGCCATAACAAACCGGTTTTAATAAATAAAGCCTCAATCAAAAGCTCAAAATGTCCAATAAAGTTTTTATAGGGCTCTTGGGGTTTTAGAAATTTATATTAATCTACGTCTCTGTATTTTTATACGTTTGTTTAATTTTTATAGAGTAAAAATGTATTAAGTGAAATTAATTTCTGACCGCATATGTAGTAACTTTAAACATGCAATGACCAAGGAAAAGAATAAATAGTATTTTATTAAAAAAAAAAGTATTACTATTTGAATAGTTATAGTAGTGCCCGGAGGGCAAAAATTGAGTCTTAAAAACCGAAGAAGATGATTGAGAAAAGGCGAAGGTTCGCCACGGGCGGGCCCGAGTCAATTGGGGCCAGGCGGCTTCTCCCATTCGTATGACTTTTTAGCTCTCACTGTACGTAGTACTAAGGGGAGAGCTTATGCAGAGATTCCAGTGTCCGTCGGCCTGTCAGTCTGTCCGTAGGCTTAAAAATTACGGCCTGAACTAAAGGTCGTAGAAAAATAATAATTATATTTCCGTATTCAGCATAAAAAACAGGTTCAGGGAAAAATACGTTTTGGTCTCTAGCACTTCCAATTTTTAAAAAAATGTTCCCTACCGCAATTTTTTCCATTTGTTTACAATACATTTAAATTTTTTGTTTACATTCATCAGAACTGTAAACAAATGTGGTCATTTGTTTCTTAAATATGGAGAAATAACCCTTTAACCTCTCATTTTTTGACAGTTGTATATTGTGACACGCCACGATTTACGTCATCATCATAAACAACTATCAGGTCACGTGACTTTTTTTACGATTATAGGGTCATGTGACATATCGATTCAAACCTATTTTTTTTCATTTTGAAAGAAATGTATCTCTTAACGATCAGACACCAATCAGAAGGCCTTTTTTGTAGAGCGTTTAATTTCCTACAAAAATATCAATATATGTTGCGTATTTTATAATATTCATTTATCCACGAGTTATAAACTTTAGAAGTAAAAAAGAAATTTTTGTCAAATTCTTCAAACTTTAACCTCCGATGGGATATTCTAAACGATAAGTGTTATGGAAAAATTGAAAAACACCTTTTTTTGTAGAGCGTTCAATTTCCTACAAAAAATGTGAATAGATATTTTCTGTACGATCAAGTAATGGGGAGATATGGATTTTGCCATATGGGAGTGAAGAAAAAATGAAAACTGAGATGAAAAGTTAAAAAAAATAGTCGATTTTTTTGGCCCAACTTAATATACATATTATCCTTATTAGTGAATTATTATTTAAGGCCTATATTGTTTAATTTATAATCTTTGATGTACAATAGAGTTGGTTGACCCCGATTAATTGATTCCTTTTATGGCTGCCTCGTCCATGGCCATAAAAAACAATCCACCACTTAACTTCATTTCTCGACGATTATTCGCCGAATATTTGTGTTCTCTCTCTCGAATGCCGCAATGACGTAAAATTCGCTTTCTTTACTTTTTCTTCCTCTCTCCACCTTATTTTTAAATGAAGCGAATCAACGAGAATCTAACAAATGAAGAGAGCAAACTTTTTTCTTTTTATTATTTTAATCAATTAGATTAATTGGAATAAAAATTTTATAGAATATTATTTCAATCAAAAAATTAGAAGGGCTTGAAATATTTGAGGAAAATAAATTATTTTATTTCTGGTATAGTAGGTTCATGATTTTCTAAAGCTTATTTAATTTGAAAAGGATGTTTTAAAACAAGAGAACTTCAAAAATTGAGTTGGATATCAATCTTCTTCTTCTTCTGTTCACGCGATGCGGGGTCGGCGGAATTAACTTTTTCCCTCCAATCCTATCATGTGTTTTTTCGACCGAGAAGGATAGAACAGGCCGGCCCGTGGCACGGTCTATCGCCTGTTGAAAAGAGGAAGGAAGAGACAGACATACAAAGAACAGAAGGACTGCCTGTCCCAGCTCGGGTAGCTCGTGGTCGCCATCCACGTACCCATAAGATGTGGGCCCCTGAGCGAGAGTTGGATATCAATCAACTGGAATAAATATAAATGGCCTCAGATGTCGATAAAGTCCTTAATCAAATTAGAAAAAAATCTAATGTGAAGGATGCACAACCAGCAAACAACCTTGGGTAATTGAAAGTTGTATGCTGTTTTGGGTTGAAATATATTTAGTGTCCGCTGATATATCAAAATTCAAGATGTAAAATTTATAAACGTAGGAAAATATTTATATTTTGTTGCCATGGCAACCATTTCTCTTATCTTTCCTATGAAGTACAGGAGTAAAGTGTGCTTCAAAAGGTTTCAATGGCAAAATGAGAATATGCATTATAAAGAGCATCTAAAAAATAATTGGTTTTTGAATTTTAATCAAAATCGTTGAAGCGAATTTTGAGAAAATCGAAAAAACCTTAGTAAAGTACTAGTACATTTTGGCATTTTGTTCAAAAGCTTATTTTCATGCCTCAGGGGGTGCCTAACTTAAATATAAAATTTCAACCTGGTAGCTCATTTCCTTCATGCTTAAAATCGTCACACCGACTGGACCCACTTTTTTGTACTCAGGGGACCTCTAAACGAGCATTTCCATCAAAATCTCGACATGACCGCAATACTTTCTTTCTCTCTATAATATACATTCCAGTATAAAGGTAAGAGAAAGTAAAATTGAGTTGGTAGAAAAGGTAGAAATGCTCTAATCATTCGATGAACCATCGATTAACTTTGTAGCACTTCTAACGAGAATTCGCCCTCACCTTTGGCCTCCCCTCATTAAAGACCAATCCAATGAGTGCAGAACAATTGACTTGTCGACCCAAAGGACCCATTAAGCAAAGAACATTAACCCAAAATGGAGGGAAATAACTATTAAATTATTGTATGTTTTTCATTTTAAATATTCATTAAATAAAACTAATTTATTATACTAATTTTGCAATTAATCCTGTAGTCTTGATTGTCATTGAAACTCCCCTTCATTTTGGTATACCTATCTATATAGGCCTAGATATAAAAATTCAAGAAGTTGCGAAACTTTAAATCACAGCTAACCTCAATGCTTAATCTTAGCTGATAATCAAGAGCGGGAACGTTTTGGAGTTGTCCTTTTTTTAAGGCTATTTTTTTCTTAACTATTTTGGTTTAATTTCAAAAGATTTTGTTGAACCCCAGCCCCCCACCCCCCAGTGGCTTCGCCTATGGTCCCACCCATCCTCTAATCTAGGCCTTTTCTTCAGATCGGCCAATAATAATACTGAATAGGTAGATTATTATTTTATTTGCAAATAAATTAATATTTAGGCATTTCGTTATAATCAATGGTGAGACAAATTAAAAGATTTCATTTCGAGTAAATTGAGAGAAAGTAATTTTTCAGGTTTTCTAGATTCAATAATTTTTCCCTCCTTGAACTTCTCCTCCACCCAAATCTCAAATCAATCAATCAATCAATCTCATATTTCTCTATACTTGGTGTCAACTCAAGACACGACTTTGTTGAGTTGTTCCTTTATTGATTTTAAAGAAATTTTGGAGCAATATTGAAAAATAATAAGAAATACCCATTAGTGACTAATTCAAGAGATATACTTGAGAGAGAAATTTCAGATATCTCAAAAAACGAAAATAGATAGGAGGTTGAAATTTTATTTTTAAGTTCGCTACCTCCGTGGGACGTAACAGGAAGCTTTTGAACAAAATCGGCCAAAGAGTACTACTGATGTACTTTTCCGATTTCCTCAAAATTCCCTCCAGCGATTTTGATTAAAATTCATAAATCAATTATTTTTTAGATTCTCTTTAAAATCTATATTCTCATTTTGCTCTCAAAATTGTTTGAAGCACACTTTACTCTTTTCATAGAAAAAATGGCTGCGATAATAAGAAAATACCAGTGTTTATAAATTTTACATCTTGAATTTTAATATATCGGCGAAAACTAAACAGTCTCTATGTCAACACAAAAAATCTGGTGTGACAAGCAGAGAACACAACTTCCAATTACCAATCGTAAAAGAAAGTTGTGTGCTGTGCGATCAGTCACACCAGATGTTTTATCATCATAATACTTTTTTGCCTTACTTAAGTAAAATTTTTTCCAAAAATTAAAATATAATGGCTTAAGAGAATAGAACAATATTCTTGAATGTTGTTAAAAACATATTGTATACGTATTCAAATTTTTTAATGTCTTCTACTTTATTATATTCTTTGCTCACTTTTTAATTACTGTCTATATTTTTTTCCTAGAATCATTAGAATTATCTTGGATCGTATTTCCTCCCCCTCCGGGGAAAGTCTATTAAACAAGAAATTTACATAGAGCTAGAAGCCCTTTGAGCCCTTTGGCCATTATCATTCCTTTCTTCTTCGGCTATCCCCTCCCCTTTTTCCTTTCTCATCTTTGACATTCATTTTCGCTTTTACGGGATTTATGTTTCTAAAATGCTTTCTATTAAAAACATAAATGCCAGCAGATTAGTAGGGGTTTTAATACCTACTTGAAAATATCGTTTGTGTAATATTTTATTTTATATACAGTACGTGTATTGTATTATCCATATCGGCATTAAAATAGTGTATTCAAATTAAATGGAGAAAATTTTTTTTTTTTTAATAAGTTAATAATTTTGAATGTTAATTCATTTGCACAAAAAAAAATAAATAAATAAATAAAAAAAATTTGAAAGTTTTTTCTCGTTCTAGTTTCTCTAAACGCACACCGATTGAGCAAAACGCTCAATGGCAAAACTTTTTGTTCAATGATGTCGATTCATATTCAATTGTGTGTTTTTTTTTTTTTTTTTTTTTAATAATAAGAGGAATATGAAATGTGAGATGCAGCTAAGGTTTTTTTTTTCTCTTTTTTATGATGTGATTATAATGGAGAATTGGAGATATCAGCAAATTGGGATTATCAAGGTTCAATAAAACTCCCAGAATAAGACGTTACGGCCTGAATTTATTTGACCATCTTCAGTTATTGGGAATTATACACATAGTACAAGTGCACATGTGATCAAACGATTGACGAGTCCTGGTTTGTCCCATGTGCACTTGCACTATATGTATAATTCCCAATAACTGAAAATGGCCAAATAAATTCAGGCCGAAACGTCTTATTCTGGGAGTTTTATTGAACCTAGATAATCCCAATTTGGCTGATTTCTCCAATTCTCCATTATATTTTTCTTTCTCTTACCTATGTATATATGTAATATATATATAGAGAGAAAGTATTGGTTTCATGTCAAAAATTCGATGTCGAGATTTTGATGGACTTCACGTTTTGAGGTCCCCTGAATCCAAAAAAGTGGTTTTCGCGACATGGTCTGTCTGTGGGTGGGTGGGTGGGTGGGTGGGTGGGTGGGTGTGGGTGGGTGTGTCTGTGTTCACTTTAAGCATGAAGGAATTGAGCTATGAGGCTGAAATTTTATATATAAGTTAAACACCCCCGGGACCGGAAAAATAAGCTTTTAATCAAAATCGGCCAAAGAGTACTAGTACTTTACTGATGTACTTTTTCAGTTTTTTTCGATTTTCTCAAAATTCGCTCTAACGATTTTGATTAAAATTCAAAAATCAATTATTTTTTAGATGCTCTTTCAAATGTATATTCTCGTTTTGCCCTCAAAATTGTTTAAAGACCACTTTACTCTTGCACTCCATAGAAAAGATAGGAGAAATGGTTGCCATGGTAACAAAATATAAATATTTTGCCATACTTATAAATTTTACATCTGAATTCAAATATTCCCTACTGCCGGGAACTAAATACATGTCGACACAAAAATCTGGTGTGACAAGCACAGTACACAACTTTCGATTACCGAAGGTAAGAGAAAGTTGTGTGCTGTGACAGTCACACCAGATTTTTTTTTATTTATTTGAAATTCCTATCGGGATCCCCGTTTATTTACCCGAGGTGCTTCCGTGCACGAAGACATATACCTAAAACCCAACCGACCTCTGGCCGTAGCCATCTACCGACACCCCGTGAAGTTACAGCATTTCCTATCTCTAACTCCTCCTCGTTCGTTTCTAGCTAGTGAACTAATCCTTATTTCTGGTCCCACCCTGTTCCTATATAATATCGACAGATTTTTCTGTATCTTATTTAAATAGACTAATTTTTCACATAAAAATAACAGTGCTGCGTTTTTTTTCGGTCATCTCAAAAGTTTATTTACTTATTACTTAATTTTTAAATATTTTAATATAAGCGACATGTAAATTTTAATATTAATAAGGGCCTGCGGTTACAGTTAAAGATCTGGACCCCTGAAGATCCCCTTTAAACCACTACTCCTCTGTACTCTTTTTGAATATTCATTTGCACTATTCCCAGTTCTATTCAATAACACATACTTTATAAAAAGTATTACTATCTATATATATTGTTGGAATATTAAAGAATTTTCAAAGATATGTGTCGTGGAATGATTTGTATGAATGGATGGGATGTGTTAAATTGTGATAAGACTGTATAGGTGAATGTTTGACCAGAGAGGGGAGGAGAGGGAGAGGAGGGGGAGGAATACCCCATTCTAATTTATTTTAGCTAAATGATTAAATAGTTGTTAAGCAAGTACTGGTAAAGGGAAATGAATAGTTTCCGAGCAGTTAACATTCCACTTTCCTTTAAGATAAGAGTAAAATAATAAATATCTGCTGTCTGGATGCGAGTTTAGATCAAGTGTAGAGAATATACGGTACTTTTTTTTTGGGCTCTTATCCATCCTTTTTACTTTATCTTACCTATATGTAAGATAATATATATAAAGAAAGAAAGTATTGGAATGGAATCATGTCAAAAATTCACTGTCGAGATTTTGATGGATATACACGTTAAGAACGAAACGAGCCAGGAGGTTGAAAATTCATATATGAGTTAGTCACCCCCCTGAGTTGTGACACGAAGCTTTTGAACAAAATCGCACAAAAAGTACTAATACTTTACTGATGCACTTTTTCAGTTTTTTCGATTTTCTCAAAATTCGCTCCAACGATTTTGGTTAAAATTCATAAATCAACTATTTTTTAGATGCTCTTTAAATGTATATTCTCATTTTGCCTTCAAAATTGTTTAAAAACCACTTTACTCAAGTAATTCATATGCATGGAGAAAGGGTTGTCATGGTAACAAGTTATAAATATTTTTCTATATGTCAGTGTTTCCTTTCATATGAATTACAAGAGTAAAGTATATCTTCAAATAATTTTGAGAGCAAAATGAAAATATACATTTTAAAGGGCATCTAAAAAATAGTTGATTTATGAATTTTAATCAAAATTGTTAAAGCCAATTTTGAGAAAATCGAAAAAAGCAGAAAAAGTACATCAGTAAAGTACTAGTACTTTTTGTGCGATTTAGTTCAAAAGCTTCGTGACACGTCTCAGGGGGGTGGCTAACTCAAATATCAAGTGTGAACCTCCTGGCTCTTTTCGTTCTTGAGTTACATTGTTTACACACACACAGTCACAAGAAGTAAGTAAAGACTCCATTTTTACCCCTCTATATCTCCTGAACCGTTCACTTTAGTATGATTATGTACTGGACCATTTTTGTTTGTAATCTAATCTAGATTATTTTTGTATAGATGAATTTTTGCTTCAAACCGCATAGTTTTCGAGATATTTACGAAAAACCATAATTTCACCACTTCCCGCCCCCCCCCTCCCGCAATAACCTGACGCTCAAAATAGTGTAACTTTTTATTACATACTACGGGGAGGGGATAGAATAATTTGGCGTTGGAGGGAAACTTTTTTTGGATGTTGGGGTTTGCCAGTTTTTGGAGCTAATTTCACTGTATTACAAGGGCTGATTAAAATGAAGCATGAAGAGGGAGGGGTGAGAGGGGTCGATATTCTGGAGATAATTATAATTTAACAAATTAGGTAAATAAATATAGTCCTATAGTATTTATGATCAAACGTGATTTATGTTTATAAAATAATGAATAAATTTGATTGAAGTTAAAAAAAAAAAAAAAATCGAGAGTAAAAGTTACATAAATAATGAGGATAATTTAACATTTACTGCGTGATCATTTCAAAAATATTATCACACCACTTATTGGGCTATTTTAAAGGAATTAGAATAAAATTTCCATAATGATTGTATTTTTTAAATATGCAAAAATTTCTTCGATTTTCATTAATAATTTGAGGTGCTAATAAAAATATTATTTTTCTATGGATGGCCAATTTCCACTTTTACAAACATTAAATATTTATGGAATTATTTTAAAATATATATAAACTGAGATGAAATCTTTCCCGAATCGACTACAAACACACAGGGGACAATAAAATAGAGAGTCAGGCGATTGTATTGATTGACAGAAATAATGTAAAGTTATTTTGAGCGAAAAGTTTTATTAGAAAAAATAAAAAACTTTTAATAAAATATAACATATTTGATAAAGAAGAAATTTAATAATAGGCATAAAAATATTTAATTTAAAAAAATTATGAAATTTTCTTGATATTAAATAGAAATGACAAAACTACGAATGTGTTTGTTATTAAAGCTTTTGGGAGGGGGGGGGGGGGGAAGAAAAAAGAAGGAGAAACGAAACAAAAGGTGGATGGGAGGGGAAGATTTTGTTAGGAGAGGGGGAGAGGCAAAAAAAAAGAGCACAAGGACGACCAGACGCCCCCGCAGACGACAGCCCCCCCCAGATTGATCCGGGACCCCATGGTTTGAATTATTATTATTATGGAAATATTTAATTATAGACCACATTTTGTACATGTATTATTTATTATGGTACGCGTCTCGGGGTGCTAATTTTGGGAGATTCCAGCGGCCACAATTTTAAAGCTATCGACCTCAAATTTTTTTTTAAATTAATGCTATTTAAAATATCTACAACTTATAGAAGCCCTTTTTTTCATTTTTCGAAAAATAAAATTTTTTTTTAGATTATTTGCATTAAATAAAATTAATTTCGAAAAAATACATTTTTTTTTTTAAGATTAATCGCATTAAATAAAAGATATTTTTAAAAAATTCGCTCTATATCTTATAGATAATTAAATTAGTAATCATTGTGTTAAAAAATAATTAATTTTTTACCCTTAATTAATTAGCTGGAATCTTCCAAATGAAATGGAATAAAACGCTTGTTTCCCTATGGGGAGAGCTAACGCCATCTCTTGCCGCCTAGAGTTACCAGCTTCTGAATTGGCTAATAAGGGTAGAAAGATATAGATCGAATTGTTTAGAAATATCTTTTATTTAATGTGAATAATCTAAAAAAAAAATTTTCGAAAATCAAAAAAGGGCTTCTATAAGTTGTAGATATTTAAAATAGATTTAATTAAAAAAAAAAAATTTGATCACCATAGCTTCAAAATTGTGGCAGCTGAAATTTCTCAAAATCAGCACCCCGAGACTTTAAACCGAATACGCGAAAAATTTTTTATTTTAAGTGTCACACGAATTTCAGAGCCACATGGGGCCCGCGAACCGAAATTTTGCTTGAAATACTAGTTTTGTCCTCTGAGTCCATAAAAGTGGAAAAGCTTTTTTCCTAAATCGTGAATGAAGTACACTTTGATGACGTATTTCAGATTTTTTCCCATTGGAAGCATTCGTACTGAGCGCGATTTATGAAACGCAAGTGGTCAAGTGTTATGTAGGGGAGACCGGGGCAGGTTGGCCCACGGGGCAGGTCGGCCCAGTCGCGATATTTCGCAGAATAATTGGACGATTGTGATACGGATCAGAATGAAGGTTAATAGCACTGCCACACACCTTCCGCCAAAACAACTATAGCGATCGGAGTAAATTCGCATGAGCTAGGATCATTTATTCGTTTTTTGCACCTTGGAGTGAATTTTTGTTAGTTGAATAAAATTGTTTTATCTACTTTTTGGTTACTTCGAAGATCAAAAGTGAGCACTATGTTTAAAGGTTAGAGTATAAGGATTATTTCTCCATGGCATATTAATTAAAAAACATCAACGGGATTTGTGCGGGATAAAAATTGTTTCAATAATGACGATGGGGCAGGTTGGCCCAAAAATGACGGGGCAGGTTGGCCCACTCGATTTTTTGCCATTGTTTGTATGAAATCGTTAAATCCTGTTTTATCTTTTCAATTTTAATGGCAATGAATGATGTAAAAGTAACAAAATAAAAATTATTATAAATATCGATGTTATACTGGCCGACATTGAGAGTTTATTGGAGGAAATTTTGCATCATAAATGAGCACATCTGTTTGTTTTTGGGAAATTGATATCAGATATATGAATATGTTCTTATTGTTTTCTAAAACGTTCTAGTTCTTTGAATATCTGTGGTTCGGGAAGATATGAAGTGTTTCCGCTTTTTTTTTTTTTTTTTTTTTTTTTAAACATTCACACTTTTTTCCCATTCACACAGTCTTTTCGGTAACTCCGGCCATATAAGACTTTTACGATAACCGTTGTATTAATAATTATATATTTTGGGGGTCTAGGCATTCTTATTTAAGCCATTTGGTATCCAAATGGTTAGCACGATAACCTCTACACTAAGCCCCGAGGGCTAAGAGATTTTTCAAAAGAGCACAAATTGAGCGTTGGGAGAGAAAAGTTGGGACCCTTGTTGTGATACTCTTTTTGCCAACTTGCCAAGCCCAAGGAAGGTGTCTGCAATGCTCTTCATAGCATTCTGACTCTCATCTCCAACCTCTGGACCACGGTTATAACAGTGATTCGTAAATACAAAAGAAAAACTGAAAAAGGAAAAGTTCTTGAAATCACGATATACTTTTTTTGATTTAGTACTCACTTATTACTGAAACTGTTGCAATAACCAATTATAATTTAAAATAAATTGTGTGTGTTAAAATTAGGTTGTTTTAAATTATTTTCTTGCATTTTTATTCATATAAAAATAACAAATGCCTTCCGGGCCAACCTGCCCCGTGGTCCGGGCCAACCTGCCCCGACCACGGGGCAGGTTGGCCCACTCGAAATATTTTAGAAATAATTATTTTTTTTAATTTTAACATCAATTTAGGAGACTTTTACGATGACCATTTGGTAGTTTAAGGTTGCACCTACATTTTAAAATGAAAACATAAACGAAAATGATTAAATAAAAAATTTTATAAAAGAAATAAAAATTAGTGGGCCAACCTGCCCCGGTCTCCCCTATAACTAAATATATCTCGACACAAAAAAATCGTAGATTTTTTTATTTTATATTCATTTAAAAATGAAATTCTTGAAAAGAAACATTTAACTGCTATCCACATCGGACTTGGTCCTTTCTAAGTAGGTTAAGTTGCATCTGGGCGAGTTAAAATCAATGGCCCACTTTGGAAGATGGGAGAAATGACTCGACTCCCACGATGTTGGCAAAGAACGAGTGGAGATGACTCTGACAAGGATGATCGCTGGGATTAGACGAGCTCAGCGTTTAAAGACTCCGGGGGATCCCTGGGGATGCTGTCAAGCCATCCATCATGAATACCGCACCAGTCTATCGACCGCCAAATGCATTTCCTCCTCCAATTCATTACAACCAACAATATATTCCATGTCATTATATGCAAATTAGGATCGATTGATTAAATATTTTATTAAAATAGAAGATAAGGGCAATAAAGACGAGAAGATATTGCACTAGGCCTACATGTCTACATTTAGCAAATAAGCCACCGAAAAAGACTCTGCTTCGTGAAGGGACATTTTCTGTCAATTCACTCTACCGTAAGTCGCATAAAAGAACTTCGTTCCAAAATATCGAAAATTTGAAATATTTAAAATGGCTCGGTTGTATTTACACAATAGGTAACAGGAGTAGGCAGCCAGGTAGTTAGTCTCCACGAAATGAAACCCTGTACAGGAAACAGTTTCGGCTTTAATGAGATAAGGCCTTAATTGGACTGAAGATGGTCTTAACTCATTAGTAGGGACATGATTTTTAGGTTCCATTCGACTCGTTTTTAGGTTTTTGTAACACCCAAATTAGGTTGTTTTTTTTTTTTTTAGGTTTTTGCCCAATAAAACGCATTTGGGGGAAAAAAAGTTTTATTTAATTTTAAATACATATGTACAAAAATTATTAAAAAGTAAAAAATACAAAACATTATATAAGAAAATTAAATAATTCTGGAATTTTGGATTTTTTTTTCTCTAAATCTAATAAATTTAAAAAAAAAAATCTCAGTAGATGAGTTTTCTAATTTAGGTGATTTTAGGTGGCCCGAAACCATTTAGATTTTTCAAAATTTAGTTAAACAACTCCAGAACACCTAAGTCGAAAAAGTAAATTGTCCATTTCGCGTTTAGAATCAAGGAAAGAAAAAAGGTGAAAACCTAAGAATCCGGTCCCTACTCATTAGAGCCGAAACTGTTTCCTGTACAGAGAGTTTCATTTCTGGCTGCCTTCTCCTGTTACCTATTATTTAGTTAAAATATATGAAATATAATTTAATATTCAAACTTCTCAGTAACTATCAGCAATATAAAATTTATCTTTATTGAAAAATCAATTTTATTATATGTAAAATTAATGCTTACTTTGAAACATGCAAACATTGAGCTTTCTAGCTCATAATCTATAAACTTATTCTAGTTGATCAAACCGAGCGTGAGAGACAGACACTCATGGGCGTACCCAGGATCAAATCTAGGGGGGGGGGGGGCATGGTCAGATCATGGTCGTCCAGGGGGGGGGGCAGATCATGATCGTCCAGATTGTGACATAGCTATTTTTTATATAGAGGGGAAAAGCCTTCGAATTAAAGGCCTAAAAACCCTCAAATCCTAACAAAAAAAAATCATTCCCCGTCGCCATCCACCAATTTTTTTGTTTCGTTTCATCACTTTATAAACATTTTTTTTCTAGGGGGGGGGGGGGGGGGCAGCTGCCCCCCTGCCCCTCGCTGGGTACGCCCATGCAGACACTGTTGAATAGGTTTTTTTTTTTTGGCCTGAGTTTGAATCCCTCTGTCTATGTCCTGCCAAAACAAAACCCAACTTTTTTAAGAAGAGGAAAATTTTGACCTAATTATATTAATACAAAAAATATTCATGAACGTGCATAATAAAATGAGCTAGCTCTTATTACGTATTAATAATCATTTTTCTTTTTGATCTTTTAATTTTAATGAGAATCGCCCTTTAATTGCTCCAAGGGTGGATTTAAATTTGAATCTTAATTTTTAAACTAATGTAATTGTTCATTTTGCATAGCTGATGCTTTTCTGCATATAAATTACGTTTTTAATAACGAAATATTTTTTTAAAAATTTAATTCAACTGTAATTAATAGTCTTTGAGATATATATTTAAAAAGAAGAGAATTTATTTTAAATTCTGGGAAACTTATGCAAAATTCAAGGTAAATAAATAACAACTCTTTGATACAAAAAAAATTATGTTAAATGAATATTTATTAACTAATTTTACCTTAAAAAATTATTTTTACTATTGAAGATTTCGATGTCAATAAATTTTTTTCCCATTTGTACCACCAACTACCCTACACGACAAGTAACCTCGAACTCCGCATACAAGTGGAGTGCATGGCCTTCCCCTCACCGATTTGAACTAAAAAAATCTGGTGTGACTGGCGCACAGCACACAACTTTCTCTTACCTTCGGTAATCGAAAGTTGTGTTCTGTACTTGTCACACCAGATTTTTTGTGTCGACATATATTTAGTTCCCGACAGTACGGAACATTTGAATTAAGATGTAAAATTTATAAGTATGGGAAAATATTTATATTTTGTTACCATGGCAACCATTTCTCCTATCTTTTCTATGGAGTACAAGGGTAAAGTGGTCTTCAGAAGATTTCAATCGCAAAATGAGAATATACATTTTAAAGAGCATCTAAAAAATAATTGATTTTTGAATTAAAAAAAAAATCTTTGGAGCAAATTTTGAGAAAATCGAAAAAAACTGAAAAAGTGCATCAGTAAAGTACTAGTACTCTTTGGCCGATTTTGTTCAAAAGCTTCGTGTCAGGTCCCATGGGGGTGCCTAACTCAAATATAAAATTTCAACCTCCTAGCTCTTTCCGTTCTTGTGATATTTTGTTCACAGACACACACACAGAGACAGACTGACAGACACACACACAGACAGACAGACAGACAGACCATGTAGCGAAAACCACTTTTTTGGATTCAGGGGACCTCAAAACGTGTATATCCATCAAAATCTCGACATCGAATTTTTGACATGAATCGAATACTTTCTCTCTCTATATATTAACATATATAGAGGTAAGAGAAAGTAAGGTAAAAAAGCAAGGGAATATGCTTCTCAAATGCTTGTCTAAAAATATGTTGAAGATTTACCCGCATTGTCTTATAAAGCCGTTGCTAACAATAATATTTCGAAAAACCTCGGTGGCTAGATTTGTAGCGTTCATTCTTTGTTAACACGAGATCTCGAGTTCAAATCTCGTCGTGGGAAACTTTTTTTTGTGTATTTTATTTATTTATTTTTTTTTAGTTTCTTTGATTTATTTTCGCTCTTTATATATTTTGATCTTTATGTATTATTTACAATTGTTGAGAAGCGTATTCCCTCCCGAATTTGTATCATAAAAGTAACAGCAGTTTACTATTGTATTGAGAGTTCGTTACAATATATACTACTCTAGCATTTGCAAATGTTTTAATATCTTATTTAAAACGAAAAGATGAATTTGTTTGCACAAGTTAATAATAAAACGATATATTTATACTATACATGTATATTGACTTTAAATATTTGCAAGATGGAGTTTAATCTGTATCAGAAATCTTCTCTCATCTTTCGAGCAAAGAGGATTCCGATGATTTAAATTTAAATATTCATGCCCCCTCCTCTTCTCCTTAGAAAGACTTTAACAAGATATTTTACTACGCCGATCGAATTTCCATTCAAGCAAAAGCTTTTTTACAACAAAAACATATAATCGCTCTATAATCTAAATTTAAAAATACAAAGGTTTTATTAAACGCTTCATTTGCTTGAAAATTTTTAAAATGAGCTAAAAATCTAAAGTTTGGTGTTTAGGCTCATTTCGGATAATACTAAGCCCTGGCGGGCGGCGTCACGGGAAATGATTAGTAGGCTAGTTGTCGTCATAAATGTATTTTAATAAATATTTGGTCTTAATATGAAAATCTAGCTTAATATAAATAATAAAATTTAATATTATTATTATTAAATTGAAATATTTTTTATATGAGAATGGAGAGCTTTTCATTAGCATTCACAGACAATGCAAAGAATACGTGAATGCCTTTTCATTTCTAACATCACTACATTGACATTTTCAAAGAATACTTAAATTTAAATCTCTTCTCATTTTAAAAGTGAATACGGATATACGTATACTGTATTAAAAATATTTTTACAATAGTAGAAGAGATCGTAATGTTTTTATTTCAAATCATTAAGCATAAATAAAAAAAATTTTCATTCGCTAATATTGGAAAGAATACATAAATTTCTTTTCATTTCTAATATCCCCATACATTTCCAATGGGAGAAATCGTAACTTCAACAATTAATAACACAAAAGGTTATAGGATTTTCGGGATAAAAATAATTCTTCTGTAATCCTTAGAAGATCCATCCATCCCAACATTTTAAGCATATAAAATTTGGTATCGGGATTCAAACGGAAAGTTGCCCAAATTGAGCGTGTCAGGCAGACATTAGTGAATAACAACAAATCATTACTAGGCCTACAGTATATAGCTAGCCACTGACTTCCTGTGTGTATGTGCCTGTTTATCACACTCGCTGATTGGCCAGAGTCACAGGAAGTGGAGTAAGAGAGGAAAATTTAAAAATTTAAGGCGAGCAATTTCCATTGGCTGATCAATTAATATTAATACATTTTGACTGGTTTGTGCCCAGCCAGAACTAAGCCTCAACATCAAACATAATAGAAAGCAGCCTATTATAAGCATTTCCGTGATTGAAACTAAAACATAACCCCCCACCTAACTAGTACTTCCAATCTCAATTAAGAATAGAGAGAGGGAATTATCAGGTCATTAGAAGCTGATTGCATCCCCTTTGATAATTAATTAATAATTTACTTTAACTCTCTTTTCACTCTTTAGAATTAATTTGATTATTTTGTTTGAGAGAAGCAAACAAAATTACGTAAATTTAGAACTGCACCAAATTCATTTATTTGTTGTAAATTAAATCAAACAAATTTAATTAACGAGTATATTTTTGTTGTTGTTGTTTGTAAATAAAATATATATTCATACTGGTACATTCATATGACAAACAAGAAGATATAGGCATGAGTTTTTAAATATACCAACCACGCGACCCGCCTTGGGCGGGGTTGACTCTAGTCAGGGGATTTTTCCTCCAAAAAATTTTGTAGACAACTCGTTTCGTCGTAAACGTTAAAGAAAATAGAAAAAATATGGTGTGCTGGTCACACAGCACAACTTTCTCCTTGCGAATTGCATTTTTCAAGAAGTACTAGAGTAAAGTATGCTTCAAATAATTTTGAGGTTAAAATGAGAATATACATTTTAAAAAGCATCTAAAAAATAAGTGATTTTTGAATTTTAATCAAAATCGTTATAAACAATTTTTAGAAAAAAAAAACAATGGAAAAAATACTTGAGTAAAGTACTAGTATTTTTAGCTCGATTTTGTTCAAAAGCTTATTTTCGCGCCTTAGGAGGGTATCTAACTTAAATGTAAAATTTCAACCTCGTAGCTCTTTTCCTTCTTGAGATTTTGTTCACAGACATTCACTTTTTTGGACCAAAAGGACCTCAAAACGTGCATTTTCATCATAATCTCGTCATCTTATTTTCTAACATGAATGCAATAATTTATAATATAAGATGAAGATGGGGGACAGCCTTATTGAGAAGGACGTAGATAAATAAAAATCTGGAGATGATATTCAGGCCAATTTATTCGAATTTTCTCCTCCCTGTATACGTCAAGACGTAGGAGAAAATCCGAATAAATTGGCTTGAATATAATCTCCAGATTTTTATTTATCTACATCCTTCTCAATTGTAATAAAAATAAATGACCGAATGGAAATATTTCAACGACAAACATACCATGTATGCATATAAATAAATGTATTGTGGTGTACATGTGATGTTAATTCTCGAATTCTCTGAGAGCGAGAGTGAATTTTGTTTATTTAGAAAAGCTATTTGGTTGGGATTCCTTGGTGACCCAAAAAGGGCTCAAAGGTCTCATTAGAAGCGCAGCAATTCAGGAGCGCAGTTGCCGGATGAGATTAACTCCGATCAGCCATTCATCATCTGCGCTTGCCTTTGTATGCATGAGATGCAAATGTTCAAGCTGATATGGCCATCTATTCTATTCTATTGGGATTGTATTAGTTAATACCCTTTCATTTTATACAAACAAAGGCATATGATTTTCTTTTACGCCATGGCAGGAATGTTAAAGTACCTTAAATATATTACTTTCTCTTACCGATATATGTAATATATAGTAAGAATGTATTGCGATCATGTCAAGATTTTGAGATTTTGATGGAAATACACGTTTTGAGGTACCGCAAATGATCTGTGTGTCTGTCTAAAACGACTTTAAGCATGAAGGAATTGAGCTACGAGATTGAAATTTTATATTTAAGTTAGGTACACTCACGGACAGTTAAAATAAGCTTTTGAACAAAATGCTATTAATGGATGTCAAACAAAAACTAAAAGACTCAGCTGGTTCAAATTTCGACAGGATCCAGCTGATAGTTGCCTGCTGACAGGAGCAGTGTTGCCATTTCAGTTAAGAGGCGGGAAATTCAAAAAGTCACGGACTTATTGACGTGCCCTCGTATTATTATATATTATTTCTTTATTTCGTAAGAGGGTTTGTATTGACTGAACCCTAGCCATGAAAATGGTCGCAAAGTCGACTGTATTCCTAGTCTTTTGATAGAACTAAAATACGTTGATAAGTCGAGGGAGGGGGTGGCGTTCATGAAGACAAATTCCAACATCCAAAGTTTGCTATTTTAACAGTAGATTACAATAATTGAGCTTATAAAATTTTAATTATTGTTTCTTTTTGTTGCAGGTAAGAAAAAATTGTTTTTACCTCTTCAGACTACGATATATCAGTGAGTAATTGACCAATTAAGTTAATTTTAAATCTCCTCATATTTCTTTTTATTTCTGTTTAGGTAAGAATTTCATTTCTTAAACACACAAATTTTAATACACTTTGTATACAAAATTATTTTTATTTTCAGAGTTTTTATTCGATGTTTCTAAGTGGATTTGGATTGGAAGTAGCTATAGCTTCAGTAAGTGGAGGAGGCTTTCTTTAGAGCAGGTGTTCTTGTGCTTCTATTAATTCAGACTTCCCTTTTAAACTTAGCTTAATCGAAAAAAACTTTTTTGTTTTCAAGAATCTTCTTTAGGGAGAAATCAAGGGGTAAACCACATCAGTCAACCCCTCTTTCTTTCTAAAAAAAAACTAATTTGACAAAAAGTGTTATTCCACTCAAAAGATTACATGA
>JAKCPI010002940.1:0-13806 GCA_023213315.1 Euborellia annulipes
AAGTTTTAAATATTATTATTAGAAGAATTTTTAATCATAGACCACATTTTTGTATTAAATATTTATTAAAAATATATAAATATTGTAAAACGTTTCGACTGCTTATTTTGCAGCCGTTATCAAGTACTGTGCAAAAATGTAGTCTATGATTAAAAATTCCCCTAATAATAATATATCTATCTTTGTAGCTCGAAGTATTATTAAGGCTAAAATAGAAGAATTTCGATGGCTGAGTGGCAATATATAAGGATCAGGAAGATGTATGGCAGCCAGCAAGTGATAAAAAATCTATTTGATTATCGTCGACGTTTCGGGATCACGTCGATCCCATCTTCAGTCTTTCAATCTTGACCAATGCTGTCGTTTCGGGCCCATTTGCCATAAATTAAAAATATAGCCCATGCGCCTACGGCAATTCTCAATACCGTACATCTAATGGTATATGCAAATATAAGTATATATATTTGTATGAACCAAAATTGCTCCTATCTAAGCAACAATAACAGTTTATCGTCCTGAAGATGGGATCAACGTGATCCCGAAACGTCGACGATAATCAAATAGATTTTTTATCACTTGCTGGCTGCCATACATCTTCCTGATCCTTATTAAGGCTAAAATAATGAAGAGTAAAATAAAGTGTGCTTCAAACGATTTTCAGGGCAAAATGAGAATATACATTTGAAAGAGCATCTAAAAAATAATTGATTTTTGAATTTTAACCAAAATCGTTGGAGCCGTTAATTTTGAGAAAATCGAAAAAACTGAAAAAGTACATCAGTAAAGTACTAGTAACTCTTTGGCTAATTTTGTTCAAAAGTGTCACGTGCCAGGGGGGTGCCTAACTCAAATATAAAATTTCAAACCTCCTAGCTCTTTTCGTTCTTGAGATATTTGGTTCACAGATACACACTTTTTTCGATTCAGGGGACCTCAAAACGTGTATCCATCAAAATCTCGACATCGAATTTTTGACATGAATCCAATACTTTCTCTCTGTAAGAGAAAGTAAAAAACAGAAATTTTGAGTTATGCCACTCTTATAGCAATGTGAATTTATAAAAATTGAGAGGAGAGGGGGAGGGAATGGAAGATAAATAAACACTAATTGTCTGAAAAATCGCGCTCTGAGTCTTACGTAGGCTGCCCGAGCCGAGCGTGCAGATAGTCTCACAAATAATGAGATAAAAAATTTAATTAACAAAAAACTAATAGAGGCCCATAAATATAACAAAATGGAAATCTTAACACTGACACGTTTTAATTTATTTTAATTAACAACAAAAAATTCATAAATTATTTTTTCCCCTTTAGAATTAGTTAAAAGCAACCCTCCACGTTGATGGGTATTTTTTTTTCAGTTGAAATATGATCTCTTAATGTGCGCTGCGCCATTCATCTAATATTGCCTTAGAATATAAACTTCCCCAATTTTATATTTAATTATATTCTTATTTTGTTAAAATTTTATGATAGATTTTTTTAATGTGTTTTATATAATAAAGGGGAATGACCTTCTATCAAAGCAGGTGTGGTGGTTAAATAAAATCTAATGGAAACAAATCCCTAGAGGGTAAATTTATATGAATTTTCCTAAAGTTATGCTTGTCACACCAGATTTTTGAATAAAATTTTAATTCAATTCAAAACAAATTCTGAGCGAGTCTTTTGTAAAAGTAAATAGATTTTTCTTCATATTTGTATATGAAATATAAATAAATTAATCAGGATTATCGGGTAGCTCATTCATCTCCAGTCCTATCTGATCCGATGATAGTTTTATTTACGAGAGTGTGGAAATTAATAACCTCGTCCATTATCTTGTTTGTTTGTTGTTTAAATGAACTGTAATGAAATTTGTCACGGATGTCACAATTTTGAGACAAATTAAATAATCTTCTTAAAAAAAAAAATTAATAAAACAGTAAATATCAGAGGTCACGAAGTAGTATGGTTGAAAAATTAGATTTTCGCAAAGACGGGATTCAAGACGAAACAAAATTATTTATTTAAAGGATTTAAAAATTTAGCAAGACAAAAGAAAACCAAACAAATTAAATTAACAACTACTAATCGTGAACATGATAAAAAAATATACAGAAGAGCCCAGATCTTTTGTGTCGACATATATTTAGGTTCCGACAGTACTGTACATTTAAAATTTATAAGTATGGGAAAATATTTATATTTTGTTACTATGGCAACCATTTCTTCTATCTTCCCTATGAAGTACAAGAGTAAAGTGGTCTTCAGAAGATTTCAATGGCAAAATGAGAATATACATTTTAAAGAGCATCTAAAAAATAATTGATTTATAGAATTTTAATCAAAATTGTTTGAGCGGATTTTGAGGAAATCGAAAAAAAAACTGAAAAAGTACATCAGTAAAGTATTAGTACTCTTTGGCCGATTTTGTTTAAAAGCTTATTTTCACGGTCTAGGAGGGTGCAAAACTTAAATATAAAATTTCAACCTCTTAGCTCAATTCCTTTATGCTTTAAATTGAACAGAGACAAACAGAAACACACACACAAACCAAGAAAACCACTTTTTACTTTCTCTTACCTCTATATATGTTAATATATAGAATGAGAAAGTATTGGATTTAAGTCAAAAATTCGATGTCGAGATTTTGATGGATATACACGTTTTGAGGTCCCCTGAATCCAAAAAAGTGTTTTTCGCGACATGGTCTATCTGTCTGTCTGTTTAATTTTAAGCCTGAAGGAATTGAGCTAAGAGGTTGAAATTTTATATTTAACATGACAATATGTGAAGTGGCTGTTGTATATCAACAATAGAAGAGGGAGCAGGCAGCCAGGAAGTAAGCCTCTACGAAATGAAACTCAAGAGACTGCTCTTGAGTTTCATTTCGTAGAGGCTTACTTCCTGGCTGCCCGCTCCCTCTTCTATTGTTATTTTATATTTAAGTTAGACACCTCCCCGGACCGTGAAAATAAGCTTTTAAACAAAATCGGCCAAAAAGTACTAGTACTTTACTGATGTAGTTTTTCAGTTTTTTTCGATTTTCTCAAAATTCGCTCCAATGATTTTGATTAAAATTTAAAAATCAATTATTTTTTAGATGCTCTTTCAAATGTATCTTCTCACTTTGCCATTGAAATATTCTGAAGACCACTTTACTCTTGTGCTTCATAGAGAAGATAGGAGAAATGGATGCTATGGTAACAAAATATAAATATTTTCCCATTCTTATAAATTTTACATCTTGAATTCTAATATAACAGCGGAAACTAAATATATGTCGACACCAGATTTTTTGAATTCAGAGGTTCTCATAACGTGTATATCCACATACATTGACATAAATCCAATACTTTCTCTCTCTATATATTAACATTTAAGAGGTAAAAGAAAGTAAAAAATAACGTTTGTAATAAGCCGAGAAATTATTTAACAAGTAATTTTTGGAGTCCAAAAGGAGAGCAAAGTGTCCCAAATGGGGAGGAAGAAAGTAGGATTGAAGAGGGGAAGAATGATGAAGAGAAGAGAGAAAATATTAATATTCATGATAAGGTGTTCAATACCAGATGCGCCCCTCTGGCCTACCTCCGAAGACTGGTTACGCAGCTAGTACTTAAAATGACTCTTGATTAAAAATTATGTAATTTACTTTTTGCCTTAAAAGAAAAAATAAATAAGTAAGAAAATCTTTTTTAATTAACAAAAGTTCCCCATCTTTTTTTCTTCCTCTCTATCTTTCCTTTCTTTCTCTGTCGTGACGATATCATTAGTTTAATAAGATTAATTACAGCCAAAATAATGAAGTCTGACAATTCATCAACGCTATTAGAAGAAGAGTTGAAGGCTTAATTTAGTTATACACGTATTTAAGAATATAAAACAGTTTTGATGTAGGATTTTAAAATATGAAAAGGATTTTTAAATAAAGGATTTTTTTACTTTCTCTTACCTATGTATATATGTAATATATATATAGAGAGAAATTATTGGATTAATGTCAAAAATTCGATGTCGAGATTTTGATGGATCTTCACGTTTTGAGGTCCCCTGAATCCAAAAAAGCGGTTTTCGCGACATGGTCTGTCTGTGTGTCTGTGTGTGTGTGTGTCTGTGAACAAAATATCTCAAGAACGGAAAGAGCTAGGAGGTTGAAATTTTATATTTAAGTTAGGCACCCCCATGGGACGTGACACGAAGCTTTTGAACAAAATCGACCAAAGATTACTAGTACTTTACTGATGCACTTTTTCAGTTTTTTTCGATTTTCTCAAAATTTGCTTCAACGATTTTTTTTTTAATTTCAAAAATCAATTATTTTTTAAATGCTCTTTAAAATGTATATTCTCATTTTGTTATTGAAATCTTCTGAAGGCCACTTTACTCTTGTATTTCATAGGGAAGATAGGAGAAATGGTTGCCATGGTAACAACATATAAATATTTTGCCATACTTATAAATTTTACATCTTGAAAATCAAATGTACCCTACTGTCGGAAACTAAATACATGTCGATACAAAAAATCTGGTGAGACAAGCACAGTACACAACTTTCGATTACCGAAGGTAAGAGAAAGTTGTGTGCTGTGCGCCAGTCACACCAGATTTTTTTTTACTTTCTTTTTACCTCTATATATATGTTAATATATATAGAGAGAGAAAGTATTGGATTCATGTCAAAAATTTGATGTCGAGATTTTGATGGATCTTCACGTTTTGAGGTCCCCTGAATCCAAAAAAAGTGGTTTTCGCGACATGGTCTGTCTGTGTGTCTGTGAACAAAATATCTAAAGAACGAAAAGAGCTAGGAGATTGAAATTTTATATTTGAGTTAGGCACCTCCATGGGACGTGACATGAGGCTTTTGAACAAAATCGACCAAAGAGTACTAGTACTTTACTGATGCACTTTTTCAGTTTTTTGAATTTTCTCAAAATTCGCTCCAACGATTTTTTTTTAAATTCATAAATCAATTATTTTTTAGATTCTCTTTAAAATGTATATTCTCATTTTGTCATTGAAATCTTCTGAAGACCACTTTACTCTCAATATTTTAATCTCATTTTTGGATATTTTATACTCAATAGAGAATCCTAAATAAATACAAAATTTCATATGAATTGGAAATTTTTTTTTTGAAATGTGTAAAAAGTTCCAAAGGGGGCCCCCTTTTAAATTGAAATTAACATACAAATTCCCATAGGGATTTTACATTGGGTCTATGGAAGGAAGAACCGGAAAATGAATTTGAAAAATGTGAAATACTACATCAGTAAAGTGTACTTTAAACAAAAATTTTACTGATATACTTTTTAAAGAGCATCTAAAAAATAGTTGATTTATAAATTTTAATCAAAATCGTTAGAGCCAATTTTGAGAAAATCGAAAAATACTGAAAAATAAAGTACTAGTACTTTTACTGATTAATCTTTTCAAAAGCAATTAAATGGAGAAAGTCAATAAATGAACAAATTAATTTTGAATAGGCCTTCATCAGTCAGTCTTGAGAGAAGCTTTTAAAATTGCCATAAAAGAGACCAGACGTGTGGTGATATTTGAATAGCCAGAGGATAGACAGGGTAAGAGAGGAAGGTAGGATAGAGAGTGAGAGGAAGAATCGATTGGTTTAGGATCGTCTTCTCTTGTTGCTAGGGCTGCTGGCTGCTCCTTTGCTTTAGCTTTGCTGGAGCCTTCCGCCACTTACTTTATCTATCTACAGATATCACCCTAAGACCCTATTCTCTCCTGCTTCACCAGCCAATCTCTATAAAATATCCAATTGCTATCTTGCGCTCCATTTATTTTATAACTTTTTTTTTTTTAATAATACGAAAAAAAGAAAAATTGCTTTGGAAAGATTTATTGAATTTTTATTTTTATTTTAATGAAATAAATTGATTGAATAATTAATTTTATAAATATTGAATTGATAAAAATCTATTGCGGTGTGTCCGTCTGTCACGATCTATTTGGCCAACTTCCTGTTGGGATTTTGAAATGGAATTTTGCAGTCTTAAGGTGGCTACACACGTAACTTCAAAATTGAAAAATATGCACCTGCAATCTTTTTGTACAAGCAAATTTTAGGAGAATTTTGCGCAAGTATTTTAATTGTGCAAGCCGCTTGATGCTCGATTGAATTTTAATCATGCACAAGGATATTTGCACAAGCAAAACTCTCCGCCATTTTATAGACGTCTTGATCTTTTATATTTATTTAAAATTATTTTTTAAACAATTATTTCATCCTGATAAATTTTTGATAACTAAAATAATTTATGATCTAAATTTTGCAATAGATCATAAGGAATAATGGTTGGAAATAAAAACTTTTTGACTCTGGTCAAATGTCCAACTGACGCAGAGAAAGTTATTAGAGAAAAAAAAGAAAAGATTCCTTGGAAAGTTAAAAAAACTTTTTTTTTTTTACTGACATTTCAACATTGATTAAAATCACACGTAATATTTACTTCGTTGAAAGTGAGAGAGAGAGAAGCGATTTAGTGACAAAAACGGCTTAAGCCTTTACCAAATATTAAATTAAGCCTTAATTCAACAACGCCACGGAGTCAATTACCATGGTAACATCTAGAAAAATGATTTATTAGGAAAATTTAATATTTGTTTTTAATCCGTAATTCGCGTATAACTTGAATTTTAAATGTCAGGGGTGACCTGTGTGGTATATGCCACCCTAGCTTTTTAAAATGAATATAAATATCTCGATTTTTTTCCTATTTAAGAATCAAATTAAAAACAAACACACATTTTTCTGTATTGATGGTATAACACTGTTTGGATTGTATAACAAATGCATTTCCCGTCGTCCCATATCCATTACATTTAATGAATTGAATTTCAAATTGGGATTGTGATCGAATGTCTTTCTTTTTTTTTTTTTTGTTATCTTCGGTGGAATTGAGTCGAAGGTTTCAGTTTAATTCCAACGTAATTTTATTAAGATTTTTCTTTTACATCTTCTCTCTTTAGGTTTGAGATCAAACGATTTGTGAAATCATTGATGAAAGAGGAAAAAAATTTCCAATCGAGGGGGAATTTCCTTTGATGTCTCTCAACACAAACTAAACCTTCAAAATAAATTTCTTCGACAAACGCTTGTGATATCGATAACAAATTTCGATCATTTAATTAATCTAAATTTTGAGAGCAATGAATTTTCAAATTTAAGAATCAAATAAAAAAATCACCCTAAATTGTATAATATGTAGCTACTAGAGAAGTGAAACTTCTTACCCAAAATTCACATTCAAATTGGTCAAGAGAGCATTGTAAAATAAAATCAGAATTTGCTAGGCTTTGAGAACGTGAATGTGGCTCTTCTCTCCCTAACTCTACCGGAGAATAGATGCAATGTTTCCCAACGCTTTCAGAAACATGAATTATGACATGACGCTTTCAGAAACATGAATTAACTTCCTCAACTAAATAAAGTCTGGTGTGACTGGCGCACAGCACACAACTTTCTCTTACCTTCGGTAATCGAAAGTTGTGTACTGTGCTTGTCACCCCAGATTTTTTGTGTCGACATAGATTTAGTTCCCGGCAGTAGGGAATATTTGAATTCAGATGTAAAATTTATAAGTATAGGAAAATATTTATATTTTGTTACCATGGCAACAATTTCCCATCTTTCCTATGAAGCACAAGAGTAAAGTGTGCTTCAAACAATTTTGAGGGCAAAACGAGAATATACATTTGAAAGAGCATCTAAAAAATAATTGATTTTTGAATTTTAATCAAAATCGCTAGAGTTAATTTTGAGAAAATCGAAAAAAACTGAAAAAGTACATCAGTAAAGTACTAGTACTCTTTGGCCGATTTTGATTAAAAGCTTATTTTTCCGGTCCCGGGGGTGTTTAACTTAAATATAAAATTTCAGCCTCATAGCTCAATTCCTTCATGCTTAAAAGTGAACACAGACACACAGACACACACACAGACACACAGACAGACCATGTCGCGAAAACCACTTTTTTGGATTCAGGGGACCTCAAAACGTGAAGATCCATCAAAATCTCGACATCGAATTTTTGACATGAATCCAATACTTTCTCTCTATATATATATTACATATATACATAGGTAAGAGAAATTAATAATGAAGTTTCGCTTTTAGACTTTCACGATTGTTATTATTGGAAATAAAAGGAAGGCAGAAAGGTACCACATTGATGTGATTCATAACATAACAGATGCATTTGAAGGTCTCCTTGATCTATGGCTGATTCTGTACAGAGTTTACAGTTTCAGAGATTCAACGCCTCCATCTTCAGGCTACAATGATTTCAAGATGGAGGCGTTGAATCTGTACAGAGTTACACTTCCAGGGAGATTCAACGCCTCTATCTTCAGGCTACAATAATTTCATGATGAAGACGTTGAATCTCCCCGGAACTGTAACACTGTACTCAGTTGCAATAAATTCCACTAAAACAAAATTTATTTTACTTTACACCTTTTAACAACTAAAGGTACTTCGAGTAAACTTCCTATTTAAATTATAATTTATCAAACTTGAACAATCCAGTTATTTTCAAACAAGAAAAATTTATATCAATTAGATATAGTCCCTACCAATTAATTGAAATAAATAGAAACGGAAATGTATGTGCTGAAAACAAATAGTAACCTAATTTTAAATTATAAGAGGTTATGGAGAAAGAAAAACCAGCGAATGCTTTACACGTTAAAACAATTTATTCGCAGATATTTCGGTAAGCCTAACGCAAACCATCCTCAGTGCTTCAAATTATATGATTATGGAGCGTTTAATAAACTCATAAAATATTAAAAATATTAGGCTTACCGAAATATCCGCGAATAAATTGTTTTAACGTGTAAAGCATTCGCTGGTTTTTCTTTCTCCATAACCTCTTATAATTTAAAATTAGGTTACTATTTGTTTTCAGCACATACATTTCCGTTTCTATTTATTTTAATTAATTGGTAGGGACTATATCCAATTGATATAAATTTTTACTTTCTCTTACCTCTATATATATGTTAATATATATAGAGAGAGAAAGTGTCAAAAATTCGATGTCGAGATTTTGATGGATCTTCACGTTTTGAGGTCCCCTGAATCCAAAAAAGTGGTTTTCGCGACATGGTCTGTCTGTGTGTGTGTCTGTCTGTCTGTCTGTCTGTGAACAAAATATCTCAAGAACGAAAAGAGCTATGAGATTGAAATTTTATATTTAAGTTAGGCACCCCCATGGGACGTGACACGAAGCTTTTGAACAAAATCGGTCAAAGAGTACTAGTACTTTACTGATGCACTTTTTCAGTTTTTTTCGATTTTCTCAAAATTTGCTCCAACGATTTTTTTTTAAATTCAAAAATCAATTATTTTTTAGATGCTCTTTAAAATGTATATTCTCATTTTGTCATTGAAATCTTCTGAAGACCACTTTACTCTTGTTCTTCATAGGAAAGATAGGAGAAATGGTTGTCATGTTAACAAAATATAAATATTTCGCTATACTTATAAATTTTACATCTTGAAAATCGAATATACTGTACTGTCGGAAACTAAATACATGTCGACACAAAAAATCTGGTGTGACAAGCACAGAACACAAGTTTCGATTACCGAAGGTAAGAGAAAGTTGTGTGCTGTGCGCCAGTCACACCAGATTTTTCTTGTTTGAAAATAACTGGATTGTTCAAGTTTGATAAATTATAATTTAAATAGGAAGTTTACTCGAAGTACCTTTAGTTGTTAAAAGGTGTAAAGTAAAATAAATTTTGTTTTAGTGGAATTTATTGCAACTGAGTACAGTGTTACAGTTCCGGGGAGATTCAACGTCTTCATCATGAAATTATTGTAGCCTGAAGATAGAGGCGTTGAATCTCCCTGGAAGTGTAACTCTGTACAGATTCAACGCCTCCATCTTGAAATCATTGTAGCCTGAAGATGGAGGCGTTGAATCTCTGAAACTGTAAACTCTGTACAGAATCAGCCATAGATCAAGGAGACCTTCAAATGCATCTGTTCTATTATGAATCACATCAATGTGGTACCTTTCTGCCTTCCTTTTATTTCCAATAATAACAATTGTGAAAGTCTAAAAGCGATACTTCATTATATTTAGTTGAGGAAGTTTAATTCATGTTTCTGAAAGCGTTGGGAAACACTGCATCTATTCTCCGGTAAAGTTAGGGAGAGAAGAGCCACATTCACGTTCTCAAAGCCTAGCAAATTCTGATTTTATTTTACAATGCTCTCTTGACCAATTTGAATGTGAATTTTGGGTAAGAAGTTTCACTTCTCTAGTAGCTACATATTATACAATTTAAATTTTGCGTTAGGCTTACCGAAATATCTGCGAATAAATTGTTTTAACGTGGAAAGCATTCGCTGGTTTTTCTTTCTCCATAACCTTAATACTGTTGACCCAGCATACTTCGTTTCGTTTACTTTAAATTATAAGAAATTACATTTCTTGATATCATGTAATCTTTTGAGTGGAATAACACTTTTTGTCAAATTAGTTTTTTTTTAGAAAGAAAGAGGGGTTGACTGATGTGGTTTACCCCCTTGATTTCTCCCTAAAGAGATTCTTGAAAACAAAAAAGTTTTTTTCGATTAAGCTAAGTTTAAAAGGGAAGTCTGAATTAATAGAAGCACAAGAACACCTGCTCTAAAGAAAGCCTCCTCCACTTACTGAAGCTATAGCTACTTCCAATCCAAATCCACTTAGAAACATCGAATAAAAACTCTGAAAATAAAAATAATTTTGTATACAAAGTGTATTAAAATTTGTGTGTTTAAGAAATGAAATTCTTACCTAAACAGAAATAAAAAGAAATATGAGGAGATTTAAAATTAACTTAATTGGTCAATTACTCACTGATATATCGTAGTCTGAAGAGGTAAAAACAATTTTTTCTTACCTGCAACAAAAAGAAACAATAATTAAAATTTTATAAGCTCAATTATTGTAATCTACTGTTAAAATAGCAAACTATGGATGTTGGAATTTGTCTTCATGAACGCCACCCCCTCCCTCGACTTATCAACGTATTTTAGCTCTATCAAAAGACTAGGAATACAGTCGACTTTGCGACCATTTTCATGGCTAGGGTTCAGTCAATACAAACCCTCTTACGTTGATAGAGATTTTATAAAATTAAATAACGATCTAACAGGTATTAAATCCATTCATTTTTTTTCCAAATTATTTTGAAAAAGAAGGGGTTTTCTTTTGTCCCCCCCCTTATGAAGAGGGTGGGGTTTCTCTTCGAGGGGGGGGCGCGTGAAATAAAGAAATATATATAATAATACGAGGGCAGGTCAATAAGTCCGTGACTTTTTGAATTTCCCGCCTCTTAACTGAAATGGCAACACTGCTCCTGTCAGCAGGCAACTATCAGCTGGATCCTGTCGAAATTTGAACCAGCTGGGTCTTTCAGTTTTTGTTTGACGTCCATTAATAGCATTTTGTTCAAAAGCTTATTTTAACTGTCCGTGAGTGTACCTAATTTAAATATAAACTTCAATCTCGTAGCTCAATTCCTTCATGCTTAAAGTCGTTTTAGACAGACACACAGATCAATTTGCGGTACCTCAAAACGTGTATTTCCATTAAAATCCCAAAATCTTGACATGATCGCAATACATTCTTACTATATATTACATATATCGGTAAGAGAAAGTAATATATTTAAGGTACTTTAACATTCCTGCCATGGCTGTAAAAGAAAATCATATGCCTTTGTTTGTATAAAATGAAAGGGTATTAACTAATACAATCCCAATAGAATAGAATAGATGGCCATATCAGCTTGAACATTTGCATCTCATGCATACAAAGGCAAGCGCAGATGATGAATGGCTGATCGGAGTTAATCTCATCCGGCAACTGCGCTCCTGAATTGCTGCGCTTCTAATGAGACCTTTGAGCCCTTTTGGGTCACCAAGGAATCCCAACCAAATAGCTTTTCTAAATAAACAAAATTCACTCTCGCTCTCAGAGAATTCGAGAATTAACATCACATGTACACCACAATACATTTATTTATATGCATACATGGTATGTTTGTCGTTGAAATATTTCCATTCGGTCATTTATTTTTTTTTTTTCTTTATTACAATTGAGAAGGATGTAGTTAAATAAAAATCTGGAGATTATATTCAAGCCAATTTATTCGGATTTTCTCCTACGTCATGACGTATACAGGGAGGAGAAAATTCGAATAAATTGGCCTGAATATCATCTCCAGATTTTTATTTATCTACGTCCTTCTCAATAAGGCTGTCCCCCATCTTCATCTTATATTATAAATTATTGCATTCATGTTAGAAAATAAGATGACGAGATTATGATGAAAATGCACGTTTTGAGGTCCTTTTGGTCCAAAAAAGTGAATGTCCGTGAACAAAATCTCAAGAAGGAAAAGAGCTACGAGGTTGAAATTTTACATTTAAGTTAGGATACCCTCCTAAGGCGCGAAAATAAGCTTTTGAACAAAATCGAGCTAAAAATACTAGTACTTTACTCAAGTACTTTTTCCATTGTTTTTTTTCTAAAAATTGGTTATAACGATTTTGATTAAAATTCAAAAATCACTTATTTTTTAGATGCTTTTTAAAATGTATATTCTCATTTTAACCTCAAAATTATTTGATGCATACCGTACTTTACTCTTGTGCTTCCAAGGGGAAAGTTGTGTTGTGTGACCAGTCACACCATATTTTTTCTATTTTCTTTAACGTTTACGACGAAACGAGTTGTCTACAAAATTTTTTGGAGAATACGGGTCCCCACTCAAGGCGGGTCGCGTGGTTAGTATATTTAAAAACTCATGCCTATATCTTCTTGTTTGTCATATGAATGTACCAGTATGAATATATATTTTATTTACAAACAACAACAACAAAAATATGCTCGTTAATTAAATTTGTTTGATTTAATTTACAACAAATAAATGAATTTGGTGCAGTTCTAAATTTTACGTAATTTTGTTTGCTTCTCTCCGACAAAATAATCAAATTAATTCTAAAGAGTGAAAAGAGAGTTAAAGTAAATTATTAATTAATTATCAAAGGGGATACAATCAGCTTCTAATGACCTGATAGTTCCCTCTCTCTATTCTTAATTGAGATTGGAGAGTACTAGTTAGGTGGGGGTTATGTTTTAGTTTCAATCACGGAAATGCTTATAATAGGCTGCTTTCTATTATGTTTGATGTTGAGGCTTAGTTCTGGCTGGGCACAAACCAGTCAAAATGTATTAATAGTAATTGATCAGCCAATGGAAATTGCTCGCCTTAAATTTTTTAAATTTTCCTCTCTTACTCCACTCCTGTGACTCTGGCCAATCAGCGAGTGTGATAAACGGGCACATACACACAGGAATGGAAGTGGCTAAGCTTCTACCTGCTGTTGACCTAGTAATGATTTGTTGTTATTACCTTCGGTAATCGAAAGTTGTGTACTGTGCTTGTCACACCAGATTTTTTGTGTCGACATGTATTTAGTTTCCGACAGTAAGGTACAATTGAATTCAAGATGTAAAATTTATAAGTATGGGAAAATATTTATATTTCGATACCATGGCAACCATTTCTCCTATCTTTTCTATGGAGTACAAGAGTAAAGTGGTCTTCAGAAGATTTCAATCACAAAATGAGAATATACATTTTATAGAGAATCTAAAAAATAATTGATTTTTGAATTTAAAAAAAATCGTTGGAGCAAATTTTGAGAAAATCGAAAAAAACTGAAAAAGTGAATCAGTAAAGTGCTAGTACTCTTTGGTCGATTTTGTTCAAAAGCTTCGTGTCACGTCCCATGGGGGT
>JAKCPI010002941.1:0-43843 GCA_023213315.1 Euborellia annulipes
TTCTAAATAAATAAAAAACAGTAATGAAAGAAGATAGGTTTTTAAAAACAAAATTCTAATTGATCACAATATGAATTTTTGTGTGCAAATGCCCACTTGATGTTATTTGATTAATGAATCCCTCTCCTTTTGATGTTTTATTATTATTATCTTTTGTTATAGAGGAGACATTCATTCGTTCCCGGCGATTGATGACTCTCCAAACCAGTCAGACAGCTCAGAGCCAAGCTTTATGCAGCAACATTTCAGGCTCTCAATAGGTAAATATTGAATTATGAATTTTATTTAAATCAAATGTAACACTTAAAGAATTAAAAGAAATTTTTTAATAAAATTTATATACATTAATACTGTATATATTTACAGATGGAATTTGAAGGAAGAGGATCTGTGGATTGAAGCTGAGAAACAACAAAAATATCATTTGTTAGCATGCATCTAATAATCTACAAAAAAGAAAAGAAGAGGGGGATCCAATTTCAGAAAATCGAAAGACTTCAGCTGCCATGATAAATCACCAAGAGATGGAACGAATTAATTATAATTAAGTCAAGGTAAATGCCATTAATTAATTTATTATTATTATTAAGGGTTGGCCCATGAAATAATTATGAAAACCATATTACTGAAGATTCAGTGCCGGATTAGCCATTAGGCAGAGTAGGCGATCGCCTTTGTTTGGGCCCCGCAACAGATTTTTTAAACCCTCTTTCGGCATCTGAGGTCATTTAGACTCCGCATATATAAATTGATTGGTAGCCAATTAAATTGAAATTAATTTTTGCCTCGGCTGCGAACCAGGGACCCCTAAAAGTGGCAAGCATCACAGGAGAGTATATGGGTCATTCCATGCCAAATCGACAAATTTTTTTCCCTGACACCCGCCGATTTCGCTGAAAATTTCCCTATCTTTTTTCTACCCCTTAAAAGACATTTTTGAGAATTTTTTCAAATTTTTTTACCAAACTAACTAACTAACTAACTCAGCTTTCTCGTGAAACTTTAGAAGTTGAAAAATGATATTTTATTCTCGTACTTTACTGAAAAAAAAAAAAAACAATTTTTAGTATGATGACTTAAATTTTTCGAATAAAATATCATTTTTCAACTTCTAAAGTTTCACGAGAAAGCTGAAAAAATTTCATAAAAAAGTTACGTAAAAAATAAACTAAATTTCAAGAAAAATTTTTTTATAACAAAAAAAAAAAAAAATAGGAGCAATCGTCGGCATATCTTGAAATTAGGGGGGATAATTGTAGAATTAGTTGAAGTTTTTTTTTGAGTTAAAAAAAAAAAAAAAAAAAAATGGTCGATTTAAAATTAGGGTTTTTTCAAAAAAACTGAAATATTTCATATATCCGGGCTTCTGAAATAATTTTTGTATTTTTTTCTGAAAACTACATTAAAAAACAAAATTTTTATAGCCTTGCGGGGTTTCGAAATATCAATTTTAAAATAAGTTATAATTATTTGAAAAAAAAGAGCAGTTTTTTTTTTCAAAAATCCATAACTTTTTTTTAGTTTGGTAAAAAATTTGAAAAAATTCTCAAAAATGTCTTTTAAGGGGTAGAAAAAGATAGGAAATTTTCAGCGAAATCCGCGGGGATCAGGAAAAAAATTTGTCGATTTGGCATGGAATGAACCATATAATTATTGTTCAGGGGGGCTCGAATTCGATTTTGAAGATTTACTCCCCCCACCTCCCTTTATAAACATATTTTAAAATTATATAATGTTTTATTCAATAAAAAAATGCTTTATGAAAATTTTTAAAATCAATATAAATATCGATTTTTTCACGAGGACCATGGGGAACATTTCGGGGGAAGGGATGCTAAAATTGCTTTGTAATAAACTCATATTGAGAAAGATTATTAGCTGACAGGGCCCGAGGTTTCGACTGCCTCCTTCTTGCTTGATCCGGCACTGTGGATATTTATTAATTCAAATAGGCGCAAAAGTTAAGTAAACAAATCTTCCCACCACGGGTTTACCATACTACGGTACTGTGGTGGTTTATTCTTGAGTTGTTCAAAAAGATTTTTATGGCTTCTATTTTTTTGCTATTATTACAATCAGGGCCGTGCTTAGGGGGAGCGACCGGGGCCTTTGCCCAGGGCGCAAATTTTGAAGGGGCGCAAATGCAGAAAAATTTTGGTTCCGCGGGCGGCAAAAATTTAGCGTCTCTAAAAAAAAAGGTAAAATATTTTTTACGGACGGGAAACATTTATTTTTGTGACAATGTAAAAAATATATACAAAGGGCGCTAAAGGACTAACTTGCCCCGGGCGCTAAATAACCTAGGCACGGCCCTGATTACAATACATTTTCTAAGACTTTTTCTACCCCAATAGCTAAAAAAACATCTTTTATATACTTATTTTTACTTTTCAATGATTTTGCTGCTGTAATCATTAGAAAAAAAAAATATTTTTCTTGGTATTAAAAATCTGGTGTGGCTGATCGCACCAGATTTTTTGTGTCGATATATATTATGGGCATTCTGAGTACAAATATGTAGATCCGTGGTGCAACTCCCTGCGATACCTAACTTTTTTGCCTATTTTAATTAATAAATATTCAGTTATATGTTTTATAAATATAATATAAGCTTATTATTATATATATATTTCTGTTTACATAAACAAAAGTAGATTTTAATAAGCCAAATATCCAGAGCCCCCGACAATAAGGAGGGATTCAACTTTTCCTTAGTATAATTTTAATCTATTTCTCTTAATAATATTTAGTTTTTCTTGTTCTTTCTAGAAATTCATCTGGATTAAACATGTTCCAACAGAAAGTCCTTGAATTATTGGGTACTCTCTTCTATTTGGTGTTCTTCGAACTCATCTCAACGACATCGTCCGAATTAGTCGTTTGGTGAGTAATCTAGTTATTTTTTATAAACTAGGATTTTTTTTGTAAGATAAAATTTTATTTTAAAAAGTTAAATGGGATGCAGACTAGTCAATAAGCAACCAAAGGGGGGGATTGAATAAATAGAAATTAAATAGTAAATTAATTTTATTTCATCTCTTTTTTGATATAATTTATTTAAATAGGTTTTCTTGAAAATTTGACCTTTTCCTCCAGAACCATCTTCTGTCATTGGGCTCTCAGAGTTGCTCTTTTTCATATAACTCAATTAAATAAGTATGTTTGTTTGTGTCCTGTGTTACTAATTACTGTCAAATAAAACAAACAGAATTTTCGGATATTCTCTTTCATTTCAGATAATATTCATTTTATTTAAGAATCCACATATTCGATAAGTTAATAAAATTAATCTAAATTTATTTAGACCTCAATAACATTCCTCCGGCTGATGTAGCTATAATAAAAAAAAAAAATATTTATTTTTGTTAAAATTTGGAGGTGGGGGGGGCCGGCCCAATAGATTTTTTGTATAATGATATAAAAATATAAAATAACAATAAAAAAAAATTTATGGGCATCAATGGACGCCGATGACATCCGTCCTAGTCTGCCTTGAGCAAATTTTTTTCACAATTACTAGATACAACCTCTACTTTTCTCTATTTTTCCATGTGACTGTCCATTTGACCATTTTTTTTCTCCTTTTTCAGACTAAAAAGCATCAGGCAGCGGCTAGGAATGAAGAGGAAGAGTTGAAACTTCCCAATCATTTGCTGGAGACATATGGAATTCAGATGCAAAAAATAGGCCGATTAAGCAAGAATATCTCATGAAAGGGGAGCATCCTAGAGACCTTCTCGTCAGATTTTGTAAGTTTAATTTTTAATCTAAAAACTCTCCACTGACATCGTTATAAAAATACAGGACTTTTTGAACATTTTCTAGGTTTTAATATGAAATGTTCATTTAATTCAGGGCGATCTCAGGATTTTATTTTCTTTTATAAGATTACAATATTCTTGGATTTTTGGACCTTTTTCTCCCTCACCATTTCCTGGATCTACTCTTGTGTTCATGCTGAGAATCAAGGTGGCGAAAGTCCGAAATTCAACAATTCGAGAAAAGGCATTTGACAGTTTTGTAAACATATACATTTAAATAGCCGGGCAACAAATCAAAAGGCCAGAATCAATAGCAAATAAGGAAAATATATTTTCGCCACTTTTGTACTCAAAACGTTTAGTAGGCTTAACTCAAAAATTGAATTTTCGGACTTACGCCACTATGATCTTCAGCATGTCATATAATATTATCCTTTTCTATATATTTCCTCCTTTTCTTTCGACTTGAAGCTTTCTCAAATTAATTATTTACAGATCGTTTAAAAATTAGAATATATTTAATTAAATCATGGATTTGGAAATTGAAAATTTATAATGGGAGCAATTTTTGAAAATATTTTTTTAGATTTACTATCATTATAATCAAAATTATTAAATGTTATATATATATATATTTGTATTTTAGATAATTTAAAAAAAAAATAGTTAATTCGTTTTTTTAGAATAGAATTTATCAGAGATCAAAGTTTTGGCCGTAGCCATATTATTAAGTATTTGAGTCATTATTAATTTTACAAGGGTTATTAAGGCCAAAACAAAATATAAATTTATGTTTGTACGTTAGTTAAATTTCTATATATTAAAATCAATAATTAACTTACTCTAGAGAAAGTCTGGTGTGGAAAGGAAATGATATTAATCTTCCTAAACAACTTAAGAAAGTCTATATAGATCTTAAATATTTAATTACATATTATTTATAATTATACTCTTTTTGAATTGTATATTTTAAGAAAATTTTATATTCATGTTTAAATTATTAAAAATTATTTTAATATCTTGGATAATAGAATTTAGGTAAAAGGTGCGTTATATAAAACAAATCTTATATTTTTTTAATTTGAACTTTATTATATATTTGAATTCAAATTTTAATATAAATTCTATTTGTATGGTTTTATGCTTTTATAAATTTACTATAGTGTACTATTAATATTAAGATTGTATATTGGATTTGTTTGTATGCTAAAAAAATAATTCGATGTAACAAACCTTAAATCCTTGCTAGCAAATAAGGAAAGTGAAAAATAATTATAAAAACTATTGTATTTTTTTTAAGGTCTTTCATCGAGCTGGCAACATAAGAAGAAAATCAACTGAAAATAGGAAAGGCAAGTGAAAAAACAGGTAACGAACATGCATGCATTTATTATTAGATAGAAGACTTTAGTGATCTCAAGGTTTAGTTTCATATTAAAGGGAGAAATATTAAATGAATAAAAATTTATATTAGTAGCCTAATTTAAATTTATTTTGAATAAATATAAGTATAAAAAATAGTTATTTTCATTAATATTCTTCTATTAATAAAAAACTAATCTTGAGATTATTAAATATTCTTTAATAAAATAGTCTACTATCAACGAAAGAATAAATAATATATTAAAGAATATTAATATTCTAGAATATAAGATTTATATACTAGGAATAGGTAATAGATAAATAAAAGATATCTTGAATATATAATAGTCTTTATTAATATAGTAATGAAAAATAATCATATAATAAACACAAGCTAGTATGGAGAGTGACGATGTGATCAGTTTGCTGTCCACCACCATCCCCGACCACCAACCCATGCGCGCAATTACTTTTATAGCCTCCAGTCCCCACTCTGGCCCCCTGGCGCATGCGCAGAAAGCAGAAGTCGACAGAGGCGACGGCGGCGGCCGCCTGCCCCCTCCATGCCTGCATGCAGGCATGGAGGAGGCAACTATGCGGGTTGCCGGCTCTCTGCGCGCCAGGGGCGCTAAAGAGAATATATTTATTTATTAAATAAACAAATATATTAGTCTTTAGCACTTATTCTGGTTTAAATTCTCTTGGACTAGCCAAGACAATGAGACTTGGATGTTCTTGGTCGAGCTTAAAGCCTTAAGCCCCCCACCACGACAAGGTGACATCCTCGGGGGGGAATTATTAATAATAATGAAATAAATAAATGACAATTCCATTTCTATACAATCATTTTTTTTTATTTCATATTACTTTTACTTACTTTAAATTCTTTTTCAGAAATAAAAGTTTTTATTAATAAAAAAATTGTAATTTTTTTCTATACGATGTAAAATTGATCTAAATAAAAAGTAATAATTTTAAATTAATGTCTAATTGTCTATCGTATTATATTGTAATTAATCATGCATTTAATTTTAATAAAAAGAAATAATAAAAATACTTACTTAGTATTTTCATTTTTCGTCCTGACCAAAAAAATTCAATCACAGTCACATCTTCAAGCATCAAAATAATTAACTCTTTCAAAGAACTCACTAAGGGTATGAATGTAAAATCCTTAAATGTATGGTGTGATGTCCTGAGTCAAGTGATCTATCTTGCCTGAAACAAACAAATCAAATTTTAATTTTTTATATTCGGATTTTAACTTAATAGATAAAGTAATTATAATTTATTAAACTATTACAAATCCTCTACTATAAGTATTTTAAAATTCCTATTTAATAATTATGTTAAAAAACTCATTCATTAACGCTAATTTAATACAAGCCATTAAAAAAAGTAGAGAGAAATATAAACAATATTAGATAGTCAACTATGTTAGATTTTTTTTATAAAATTTGAAGGCAAACCAATAGGAATATGCCTGGTTAAATTTTCAATGGCCATCGAAAAAAATTAATTAAAAAACTAGATGAAATTATATTTATCTATTTAATTTGGCCCAGAGGGTGATTTGAATCATACAAAAGTTCTTTATTAAGTAGAGAAAATTAATTTTCATATGGGCATTCGACCAAATATAATTAGAGTATTATCAGTTTATTTTGTAGATATTTCGCTTTCATTGTGATGGAATCATTCACGTTTTTGCAAATCGTCATAAATTCGTATCCAATATATTAAAGAAGATAAGCTCGCCAATACAAATTTTATATAAAATGAAAAAGTGTGGATGCAGTCCAATAATCATATTAAGAATAACGCTATCTCGTAGTTTATTTCTTGGACAGGATTTACTGATGGTATTATTATTAAAAATTTCAATAATTTTTTGAATAGAAGAATTTCGATGGCTGAGTGGCAATTATTAGGATCAGGAAGATGTATGGCAGCCAGCAAGTGATAAACAAAACTATTTGATTATCGTCGACGTGAAATTAAAAATATAGCCCATGCGCCTACGGCAATTCTCATATACATCTAATGGTATATGCAAATATAAGTATTTATATTTGTATGAATCCAAAATGCATCTATCTAAGCAACAATAACAGTTTATCGTCCTGAAGATGGGATCGACGTGATCCCGAAACGTCGACGATAATCAAATAGTTTTGTTTATCACTTGCTGGCTGCCATACATCTTCCTGATCCTAATAATAATTTTTTGATTATATATACAAAAAAAAAATTATTAAAAATTTTTTGATTATATATACATACCATCAGTAAATCCTGTCCAAAAAATAAACTACGAGTTAGCGTTATTCTCAACAAATTTTATAAAATTTGTATTCATGATTGATTTCCAAAGCCAGTTAGTTACTTGCACGTTCTAAAGATGATTCTATCACACTGGGATCGAAATATCTACAAAATAAACGAATAATACGCAAATCATACTTTTTTTGGCCGAATGTCAGTTTTTTATTAATGCTAATTTTAATCAGGCATTAAAGTGACAAGCACAGAACACAACTTTATGGTAAGAGAAAGTGGTGTGCTGTGTTACCAGTCACACCAGATTCTGTGCGTGAGCCTATATTTAATTCTCGGCAGTAAATTAGAATTCAAGGGTTCCGGGCCCCAGGCAAGTAAGAATATTTATTTAAATCATTTGGATACCAAATGGTGTAATAAATGAATTGTAAACATTTCAAGAGGCAACTCACCAAATAAAGAATGTCCGGAATTAAAACGACGAATGTGGAGTGTAGACATTAACTGTGGCGAATCTCTCGCTTTACTGAAGCCAAACACCAAACACAACCAAGTTTGAAGCCGCTGTGAACCTGCATCAACAAGTAACAAAGCATAAGAAAATTGGGCATAAAGGAATTATTATATCTTTTCTACTTAATAATTGAAGGGTTTAGTGGAATATATCATCATAGGACATCATTTTGTCATTTTTGATATATTCATACCATTGCATTCTTTAAATATCCCTCGATTATTTCAGTGTGAACCAGTATTCCTTTAAATCTCATGCACTAGGTAGATACATTCTTGGTTTAATAAAAAGATGACAATTATATATATATATATATATATATATCATTGTAAAAATTTGTAATTGTATTCCAGTTAATGTGGCTCTGATGAAGGCGTTATTTTGCCGAAACAAGTGATTTTTGCGCAAACTTGTTAGCCTCTATACGCTCTGAAATAAGAAAAAGTATATATATATTATATATAAATTATAGTTGTCATCGTTTTATTAAACCAAGAATGTATCTACCTAGTGCATGAGATTTAAATATCCCTCTTTAATACCACACAAAGAAGGTTAAAAATTATAGGTATGTAAATAAGCAGGTTTTTTTCACAAATTTTGCCGCCCCAGGCGCGGGCTTAGTTCGCCTATTCATAAATACAGCCCTGGAAATTAGTTATTAAGAAACGATTGAAAAGTGAACATAACGCTATCAAAGGTATCCAAGAAATTAACAAATTCTATTTAACTATACTATGCATAAATTTATAATTATATTCGTATTTAAAATTCCCACCCCCCCTCTAAGAAACAAGAATTACCATTTATCGTGATGGACCGTGATGCCAGCGCTTAGGGAGGCAAAATTTTAGGGGCGAGAAAATTTACGACTCAAATTTAAAGAAAGATTAAAATTTTATAATCACTTTGGCTTAGTTATAGTGACGGCGCGGCGGAAGGGAGGGGGCGGCAAATTAAATTTTGACCCTCCTAGTTTCGGTCCTGGTATATATATAAAGGTGATAGCATTGGGCTCATAGGCGTGGGGGGGGGGGGGGGGGGAAGACATGACTAGATATTTAAGCTCTATAATACAAATTATATTTCATATAGGGTAAGTAAAATATAATAATTTACTCTAGCTAAAAAAAAAACCAAAATGATTTATAAATACCCTAAAATAATCTTAAATTTTTCAAATGTTTGAAAAAATTTTCTTGAATCCTCCCATCGAAAATTTCTGGCTACGCCTATGGTACTATTTGACTCAATGCTCTGTCATTTGAGTTCATACTCTCAATAATGGGAGTGGGGTTGGCATTATTTCATTAAACCCGAAACTGTTTCCTTAACAGAGAATACACATAAACGAGTAGATCTTATCTTGGACCGCTGAAGAGGGTGTTATATGCAGTTCATGGCTCTATTGACGGCATTTTGTAGCCGAAACAAGTCCAATTGCGCATACTTGTCAGACAAGCCAAAATATTCTGAAAAATAAATCAAGATAATTTTTTTAAACTGTTTTGTCTTCTTTGAATATAACACCCACTTCAGCGGTCCAAGAATAGATCTACTCGTTTATGTGTATTTGATTGTTAATTTACTGGACTAAACTAAAAAGTTTCGTTTAAAATCTTAACAGAGAGTTTTATTTCTATAAAATATACCTATACCTTTTCAACATCAAATAATGGAGACTCATTACCTGGCTGCCCGCTCCTTTTTTATCTCTTGTTTAAATACAACTGCCACTTCATTTCTTCAAATATAAATTTTAAATAATCTCATCAGTTATCTGCAGGGCGAGAAGCGTGGAAAGGATGCATGTTGATAAGAAAAAATTGAGATGAAATCCTGGGAATTAAAAAAAATTATTATTATTAAATTGAAAATATAATTGATTCTTTAGTTTCATTTAATATTGATAATAAAATATATATATATATATAATTTCTGGAAGGTTTCCGCGACCGGATGTATGCAAAGATAAGTTTTCTCGGCCTCCAATCCACGCCTCTGAGTCATCCACCAAATTGACCTGGGGACCAGGAGACTGCGACCCCGTAAACAACCCCCTCCACCATTACCTCCTAACTTCCTTCTCTTGAAAATGGCTCCAAAAGGAGAGCCGAAACGTCGAATAAATCTCAGCACCCCACGCGACTTAACCCGAGAAAACTTATCTTTGCATATATATATATATATATTATATATTTATTTATTATATATTAAATTATATTATGTATATATATATATTGGTCAATGTAAAAAATAAAATTTATTAAAATAAAGATTTACAAAAGAAATTATTAATTACTTACTTCGATATGATGTAATTCCATGGATGGTGTCCGTTTCAGCCTTTGTTTCCTCTGCATGTATATAAATACGAAAATTTTCATTCTTAGCCAATCGAATATATATGGCTTTCTTTTTGTATGCTTGCTTATTCCTCAGATTCATTCCCGAAAAAGAGCCTTATTTGAGTGGCAGCTTAAGAGATGAATGAAAAACCTAAAACAGAAAGAACACAGATGAAAGATATAAAGGGATATAAATTCCAGTTTTTTTAAATATTTAATTAAATATACAATTTACATTTATTTCAAAAATTTTTACTGGTAATTGAAGTATCAGTTATGCCATTTATATACAAAAAATAATATCTGACAAATGACCACACCTCGCTGCTCCACAGGTCAATATTTTGACATAATTGTGGCTCTATCTCACCAAATAATTTCATCCTTTAAATCGGGAATTGATTGTGTATTGTTTTTATAAACTTGGCTTTTCTCTAAACCTCAAAGAAAATAGTCCACCGGTGTTAGATCACACCACCTTGGTGCCCAAGTAACATCACCATTTCTTGCGATAATTCTTCCAGGAAATTTTTGTCTAATAAAGCAATTGTTTCATTAGCAAAATGTTGTAATATATTTTGGCCTGTGGAACAGCAAGGAGTGATTATTTGTCAGATATTATTTTTCGTATATAAATGACATAACTGATACTTAATTAACAATGAAAACTTATTTGATATAAATGTAAATTGTTTGTTTTATTAAATGTTTGAAAAAAAAGCGTCGAATTTGAAAGAACCGATATCTGCTTTATAAGTGTAATTTTTTATGAATTGTCATTTAAAAACTTTTGTTTTTATTTTAATGAATTTTAAACAATTCATTTTCATTTGACAGCTCCTTTTTCTTTTCTTCTTTTAAATTTTATGGCTGGATGGTCACAGACTACAAGCAAATAATAAAAAAAATACTTTTTTTAACAAAGTAAACAATATATATATATATATATCCTATATATGCCAAATGCTGTCTCCTTCAGCATTTGGCATACAAATGCTTTATTTTCTTTGCTGCTCCTGATCTTTCTTTTTCCCACCTTATAACATAAACAGCAACTTTCCTATATATATATATATATATTTTTCTCGGACAGTTGCAATATTTGCTAAACAATCGATCTAAAGAACCAACGTGACTCAAGCCAAGAAAATTTGTATACACAAAAAAGCCTTCTAAACTAATATATATATATATATATATATATATATGGAAGATGAATATTTGAAAGAAAATGCAAATGACTTTACTTGTAAGATTCTTTAAAAGAAAACTACAAGCAAAATAATTAATTATTAACAGTTAATTATACATAGGCCTATATATACTGAATATATATATATATATATATTATTAAAACAAGTTACAGATTGATTTGGTAGTAATAACTCACAAAGATTTTTGAATAGTGTTAGTTTTACTGGGTCCAAATCTAATGACATTAAATTTAAATAAATATCGACTAAAAGTGGGATTGAAGATTAAATAAATATATCGATTAATACAATAATAGCACAAAAAAAAAAAAAAAAAAACAGGAAAGGAAAAGTTAAATAAGAGCCAAATAATTCTCAAGTGAATGAAGAAAAAATATAAAATAAAAAAATATTCTAAGCATTTACTAGGATAATATTTAATTATTGTGGAAATTTCAAATAGATAAAAATAAGAGAAAGAGAAGAATTGATATGAAAATGATTTGAAGTAATTTGAAATGATTTTTGAAAGATGATGAAAATAATAATAAATCAATAAAATTCATTATTATTTATGGTTATTTATGAATGTAATTATATTGAAAATGGATTTAAAAGAATTATAATATAAAATAAAAGAAAAAATTGATCAAGAGTAAAATCTGAAAAAGGTTACATGTAACTGTCATAGAAGAAAAGATATTTAGTGAGTGTTTAAGTAAGATTTTATTTAACTAATTAAATTTATGAAATACTAAGATGATAATTAACATCGAAAAAGGGATAAATAAATAAAAATATAAATAAATACCTTATCTTTGGAATCCTTGTCATTTTTTTTTTTATAGCAAAATTGAACAAGTCAGAGAGGTTAGTTGGCAGATGGCAGATGGTGAAATTCACAGATATCATAGAGAGGTTGAATGATATTTTTCAAAAAATAAAAATGAATGGATTATTAAAATTAAATAACATTACGTTAATAAAAAAATATTAGTTTTAATAAAAATAATTAATTTTTTTAAAAAAGATTTTTAAAAATCAATAGATTTTATGAAATATTTGAAATAATAATTAAGAATTAAAGTAAAAAATAATGAATTAATAAAGTTAAAAATATAATATAAAATTGCTATAAAATAAATCAAATTATTTTAAACTATTTTGTTCTCACTTCTCATGATTTAAAATTTTATTGATTTTTCCAGGAAACAAAATGCGATACTAAAGCCTCCTGGCGTCACTCTGACAAATCAAAAAATAAATTAACATGACTTTTCAAGTCTAACCTTAACATTTGTCAGAAAATTTATTTTTATTTAATTAATTAAATTTTCTCTATGTTAAAATTATTGTTTTTTTGATAATTAAATTATAATTATTTATTTTGAAAAAAAATGGCAGCAGCAAGACATAAATTGCTTTTATTTTTAGGGTTCTTATCACTTTTTCATGCAGCCTATTCAGCGGCCCAACGTAATTATTAAATTTATTTATTTAAATATAATTTTACTCGTTTTTACCTAATAATTTTGTTTTTAGATCGATCATATTTAAGAATACGTGAGCAGGAATTTACTTCATTGCCCAGTGATGTAAGCACATATTGTCATTTATTATAAATTAACATATTAATTTTGAAGAAACATTTTGCTATTTTCTAACTCAAGGGATTTGGAAAATAAAAAATATAATTGAGCTCTCTAAGCGCTTGGCCAAACCCCCTTTTTTAACAAAATAGACTATGAGATTATTAGTGTATAAATTGTCTGGCGTTTTGACATTAATCACTATCAATTGAGCATATATTATATTCGAAGATGCATTAGTAAGTTCCAGTCAAATTAAGTAAATAAATAGTTATATTTGTATTTGAAAATTAATGAATTATCGTCGAACTGTTCTAAATATGATATATTGCTTGTTTTAAATGTCAAATGGATGCTGGAATAGCATTAGCGCTTTTTCTGGCATTATATATATATATATACCTCAAGAAACTTGGTCTTCACATACCTCTATATATATTTATACCAATATATTCTGTTTTCCTCTTTATTCTCTCCAGTTTTAAATATTTTTCTCTTTTGATAATACAATAAATTTTCTTCCTTTTGTTTTACAGATTGTCATCCAGGGAATCTTGAGTTTGTTTCTTACTATGTATGCCGTTACATATATTGCTGGTGATTTCAAAGAAATTCGAGCAACAGTTGAACTTGAAAATAAATCTTGGGAGACGTTAAGGAATATTCCATCTTTTTATATTTTTAATCACCGAGGAAGAGCTCTATCGCCTCATTATTATCCGCCTGCATCGAAACAAGCACTCGAACTCCACGAGTAGTAAAATATTTATTCTATCATAGATATAGTTGTTATAATTTTATATTATTTAAAAACACATCTTCAAATACAATATATTCCATAATAATAATAATGTTTTTCTTTCATTGAATGTGGATCCCCTGCCCTTCCGCCTCTCCTACACCAAAAATTACGGGTCCCCCTTAAAATTCTGTGACTAATAATTCCTTTTGTTTAAAGGAATCCTAATAAATAATAATTTTATTATGGAATAATAATTTTTTAAGCTTATTCTATAAATAGAAAAATTTTTAAATAGAGATTGAGATTTGTTTTTCCAAAATATGTAAATTATTAATATCTTAATAAAATATATATATATATAATTATTATTAATAATAAAAATAGTAGCTATCCTTTTATTTATTTTAGATATATATTGAGCCGTTGCAAAACTACTCTCCCCAGGATAGGTGCAAGAAAACCATTTTTTTTTAATAGTTTAAATTCAAAAAAATAAGAAAGGCAGACCAGCGCAATATATATATATATATATATATAAATATTTAGAAAGGATTATTATTATTCTTAAACTTTAAAATGAAAATGTTAATTTAATTTTAAGAAAAGTTAAGCCTTAAATGTGAAAATCTCCTACAAATTTAAAATATTTCTTTTAAAAATTGTTTAAATATTTTTCTGCTCTTAGTCCTCCATGACCTATTGTTAATAATAAACTAAATCTCAAAATTTAATTTACTCACTTTTCTGCAGTAAGATGAGCGCCAAATTATGAAGATCTCGCAGAACTAACAAACACATTGATTAAAACCGCGGCGTCCCAGGGGCGAAATATTTTTCTTTAATAAATCCCACTTGGTTCAATCAGCATATCCCGCTCACATTCCTGCTACAAGAGACAGATCATTACAATCTAAGAAATTGATTGTTAAAAGAAGAAAAAGTGTTGATAGATGGTGAAATGAATTATTTTTTATAAAAAATCTCAAACTAAAATGTAATATAAAATTGCACTTAGTTTTTTTAAGGATTCAAGAGAATGTTTTATTTGAAATTATTACATTTCACTCATATTTATATATAGGTCTATATATATTATATCATTTATTATATAAATGAGCTTAATGAGTGGAATGTAATAATTTCAAATAAAACATTCTCTTGAATCCTTAAAAAAATCTAAGTGCAATTTTATAGAACTCGCATTGCCTTTTCTCGGGTGATTATTTCATTGTTTTTATAAAAGATGGGAGTAGAGAAAATCTTCTACATTTGACGCAAAATTTCAAATGATAATTTTTCATATTTTTTTTCTAAACAATGAAATATCACATGAATAAAAGCTGTGCTTTATATTGACCCTCATTGTATTTTTGACCCCGACAATAATAATCTATAGGCCCTATATATAAAAATGAAATGGACAAATGTATGTATATATGTATATGTTCTATAGAAATCCACAATTTTTAATGAATCCGGAGGCGGGCTTTGCGTTTATATAATATAAAGATATAAGAAAGCGAGTTCACATACCAAAATTATAGTAGAATGGTGACTACCCTGTGCCAGAGGTCTAGGCCTTCAGAGCCAGCTGGCAATAATATTTGGCTGCAATCGTCTTGTTTTTTTCCTGACTGCATCACCATTAAGCCTGCAGCCACAGATCTTCATCGATTGAATTATATGTCGTTAATTAAACCAGCTCAATAAATTAAAATTGCTGCAAACAGCATTTTATTTGTCATCTCTCATTCTCGCCATCATCCTTTTTAAATTATTTATTAACTCTGATTATTTTTTTTTAACACCTATAGTGAAAATTCTTCTTTACATTCAAAATGTTTAGCAAGCTCTGTTCTAGAATGGTTTTCAAATATATCGATTGGAGGAAATTTCTTAAGTCGGACAATTTTCTCTTGTAAAATAATCCAATATTTTTAGATTGAATCACACTTTATAGTGAGTCTGAGCGAAGACATTCCAAAGGTGTTTATGCTCAAAACGAGAGCGAAAAATCCTATAAGTGTGTTCTTTCTTTAGAACGAGTAAGGGAATTATATTCCCTATATGCTGTATATATACAGTATAATATAAGCGGTGATCAAAAAGGTCCATTGTCTTGTTAAATTTACAAATCTTTAAACATTATACCTTTCAAAGTACTTGCCTAGGAAAGATAGACAATTTTTCCACCGCCGTTTCCACTTCTAGAAGGATGGTGTGAAATTACATTTAGCTCCTCCGGCAATTTTAGAGAATGGCAGTCTAAGTTTTTTTTGTGCAATAATCGCGAATATGCAACAGAGAATAAAAAGGCGCGTTGTCATGGTGCAGCACACACATCCTCTAGTCCCCTTATTCATCAATCCTGACACCGACTTTTTCGAGTCAAGAAACCGTGAAAAGGGCAGAGATTTAATTCGACTTACGAAATTAAAGGCAAATCGCTGAAGGAGCTGAGCAGATAGCGAAAAGATGAATTCTCACTGTTCTTCTAGCAGTGGAAAAAACATAGCTTTCCAAGGGAAGTTCTTTGAAGGGGACAATGTCCTAAAACAAGTAAATTAAAAAAATATCAATCCTGGGAGTGATCATGGCTCGAAAAACTTCCATATACCGACCTGAAAAATCGATAGAGGAGCTGAACAGCATTCGAAAATATCTTTCTAGCATGGAAACTGCAAAAATGTATAGAGAGCTTTGATAAGAATAATATCCAAATATTTTTTTTTTTTTTTTAAGGGTCTTTTTCGGCATCTAAAGCCATTTAGACCCCATCCATATTTATTTCAAATGATTTGTAATCAAATCAAATGAAATAAATTTTTCTCGCTTGGGACGGGAAGCGAACCCGGGACCTCGGCGCGAGAAGCTAGTGTCTTCTCTCTGAGGCATAAATTTTTTTAAATAAATTGAAAAAAATCAGGTCTGCAAATTTTTGATCATCCTCGAAAAAAAATTTTTTTTTTTTTTTTTTTTTTTTTTTTTTCTCCTTTTTCCTCTTCTGGCGACGTGGGGGGGCGAATTTATTAGATACATTTTTGAATGAGGTACCGATGGCTACCGGGGGACGTTCCACACGCTGATTGCTCGGGCCCACCATTCCGAGCTTTCCCCGGGCTTGGTAAAGGTTAACGGGTTAACCGCAACGGTTGTGGTGACTGTTGCTTTTCTCCGTTGCCAGGCAAACATTTATATACTTGGAATAAGAGTGTGTTTATAAAACAATGGTGCACAACACGTATTATTGTAACTTGCCATCAATAATGCTTTTTGAAAAACAATTTTTTTTAATGTGGCACATAGTAATATGAAGTCTTTTTCTTAAAAGGTTTTGAATCGCTAGAATTTGGAGCCTTCTTTACGCCGTAACTTCGGGGATGTCTACGATGACACACTTAACAAAAGAAAACAAACATATGTAAGGATTTTAAAGGAAAAATGGAAAATATCTTAATTTTGATTCATGTTATAGATTTAACAAATATAAAACAATAATTTAAACAATAATATTTTTAGAACAAACAGAAATATATTCTGTATTTATTTATATAGGATTAAGAAACGGCTGACTTGATGATGAAAACGGATGGAATCCGAGCACAGAGGGCTAAGTGTTAAAACTAATTGATAAACATTTCTTTCGTTAATATATTTACATATATATAAATATCTTATATATATAAATATTTAATTAAATTAAAATAAATATATCAATAACATTTAGCCCTCCTCTCTCAAGTCAAAGTGAAGATTGTTTATTTCTGCCCTTGATTGGCAGCCTTTGGCAGTTTTCTTTACAATTATATTTTAAATGTTTTTTTTTTCATATATATATTTGGCACAACAGTAAAGTTATGTTTTGTTTGTTGTTATTTGATTGTTTTTTTTTTTCACTCACTTTAAATAACAATTTTAAATATTTTTTTTTTGATTTAAGGGACGTTTTTATTAGGAAATGATGGAAACATTAATTAAACATTTCACAGTTGATTTGAAAAATAGGCCATATTTGAAATTGTTCGTTGTCCTTGTAATCAGAGATATATTTATAAATATGGATAAATATATATATATGTATATATTAATTATAGATATATTTATATGCAAGTACAAATGTACAGATCAATAGAGGATGCCTTTCTATTCCATAGCAATTTAATTTAATAATATTTGTGTAATGATAACTAAAATTTAAATGAATATTTTTAGAGATGAATTCATCTATTTGGACTTGAAATTATTTAAGAAATTGTTAATTTTTCTAAAAATTTACCATAATTATGAAAATATTTAAGAAATACATTTTAGCTCTGCTTCACAAAATAAATTGGACCAAATCTATCTTTGTTTAGTCTGAACATATAATTAAAAGATAATAAATCAAATTAGCCTCTACAAAAATCATTAATATTCATTTCATTATAAATATTTTTTCAATACTTTTTCATTAGAATTTGATATTAATATTCCCTTGAATTTTCGGCGGAGAGTAGGAATTATTTATTTTAATTGATATAATTAAATCATCAATGATATCATTACAAAATAATTTCTACTTTCTGTTAATAATTCTAAGGCATAAATTCAATCAAACTTTGCTTTTGAAAAAAATCAAATTTGAATAAAAAAAAAAAAAAACTTGTAACTAACAATTCTTAAAATACAGAGAATTTTTGCAGAATAAATACCAGCTGGATTTGGGTTTTTCTAAATAAATATTTGAACAACAATACCTCGATTAATCCGGCTAATTGATTTCACCGAATTATTTTTGAAACTGGACTAATCGAGGAATTCCAAACAAAAAAAGAAACATTTAGAAAAATCTTTTAGTTTTTTTTTTTTTTGTTTCCCAGAAATGTTCGAATCGGACTAATCGAAGCCGGTTTATGCGAGGTGTTGGTGTATATATGAGAAAATGGCCCAAGATTATCTGATACTTATTTCCCAAAATTCCACGCCACCAAGAGATACCAATTCATAAAATATTTTCAGTTTCATTTAGCTTAAATATTTTTATAATGATTATCACAACTTTTTATATTAATATTTGAATAGAAACACATTCTCTATTTCAGGATTATAAAATTTTTCATCAGTTTAAAATGCCTGCATCTTAAATATAATAAATTTTAAAATATAGTATAAATTAAAGAGAAAATGATTAAAAAAAATTATTTCATGATAATTTAGGAATTATTTTTGTTTAAAAAAATATACTGTAGTATGTCTATATATTATTATATAGATATATAATTGAAAAAAATTAGTAATTCACTCTTTAACTTAGATTTGATTCGATACTAAGAAAAACAATTTAATTATACATATATGTATTTTTACCAATCACAGATAATGCTTATGAATATTATAAAATTTGTTTTCTACTTTATTATTTAGCATTTTTTTTTTTAATTTTCTTTTTTTCCTTTTTCAAATATACAGTTTATTATTATATAATTTATTAATTTTTGAAAACATTTTTAAAATTTAAATTTAATTAAACATTTTATATAAGTTATTTAAATAAAATCATTAATTATAAATGATTGGAAATACGATTTTTATTTTTGTATTTTATTTGTTAATATTAAAATTTTTAGGGTGATCGTTGATTGAAGAAATTTTTTGTTTGGCAGACTATTTTTCTAAACTTTGATAGTGATTTAGAAAAATTTTCATCACTTGGAGCTGGAAGCGAACCCCTGGCAAAAGCCTCTGAGCCAGATGATTGAGAATTTTGTATTAATTAAGGCCGCTACACACGTAACTGCACACTTGACAAGCATGCATGTGCAATCTTTTTGTACCAGCATGCACAAATTCCCTTCGGCACCACAAGCATCTTGTACAAGAAAGAGCTTATGCCGAAAATTAAACTACAAATACCAAACTCAGATAACAAGAAATACTCACTTGCTTTAAGCAAAGACACAATTAATATTAATATTTAAATTGAAATTTTAATTGAATATATATTAAATAAATATCAAATATCAAGATGTCTATAAAATGGGGGAGAGTTTTGCTTGCGCAAATATGCTTGTGCATGATTAAAATTCAATCGAACAACAACAGCGGCTTGCACAATTAAAATTCTTCTACAGACGCTACGGTTTGCTTGTACAAAAAGATTGCACGTGCATGCTTGTTAAGTTTACAGTTACGTGTGTAGCCGCCTTTAGTTCATTGTTATGAAGCGTAAATGTTCATTGTTAGTTGGAACATCCCCTCTTCTGTATAATGATCACTTCCACAATAAAAGGTCTCAATTATTCATATGCTTGGATTTCAACAACTCTTGTTTGGAAATCCTAAACTTCTAAAGAAAATATATTTACTGATCCCAGCGCTGAAAATCACAATGACTAACAAATAAAATACAAAAATGAAAAATGATTGATTTATCTTTTATAATTAATAATAAACACACTTCAACCCTTAACAGCTATCAATGAAATAAAAATTTGAATCCTGATTTCAGTAATTTCTGCTTTGTTCATTAGGATGCGGTTTACTTTGTAAATAAACATACGAGCTCGTGAATGCACATACAAATATAAATATATACATATATACATATATATAGGCCTTTGATTTTTAAAATACGTAGATACAAGTCAACACTCTAATGAAGATGATAGATGACGATGACGGTGTTCGGCGATGTCGAGGGGATTCACAATGGAGAGTAGAGCCTTAGAGAGGCTGAACTCTGCCGTCACACGGAGATTTCCTGAATTTGTACACGTTTTTTCATCGAACCGGGTGTTGTTGGGCAACCCTGTTGTCGGAGGATGCCGCCGGCAGGTGGCTGATTTTTGGGCGGTGGTGGTGGCTCTGGGATCGACGGACTTGGCCCACTGTTGTTACTACTGTTGTTGGCGTCATCGTCGGGCCCGTAGCTGGGCGGCATCGAGGTGCAATTGGGCCGGCTGCTTGTCGGCGAGGATTTGAATTCCTGTAACGGTAACTCGACCATCGCCGAGAGTCGGGTCTGTGACGCCGACATCATTAGACCGTGCTTCGCCTCGAAATGGCCATCACCACTACTGCTACTACAACTTCCCGCTTCTGCCAGCTCTTCTTTCTTTTTGTCACCGAAATGGGAACCGTTCCCTCCACCGGAACGATCTCGTTGATGATAAATACCGGCAAATATTAAAATATTGAGCAGTAGTAAAAAACAACCGACAGCGATTGTGACTGTCAATGCCGTTGTGTAACTCTGATAATGGCTGTTGGCTAATTTGCGTAGCAGGTTGCTGTTGTTGTTGGTGCTGCTGGGTTGACGGGCGGTTGACGTTGTAGTAGAATGTGAAGTGGTATTTGGAGGACATTCGGTAGTCGGTGTTGGTCCAGCCCCGTAATCTCCGGCTGCAGGTCTTCGCGTCGACGCTATCAGAGGATGATCGGTGCCAGGTGTAGATGGTGCCACTGTTGAGGATGTTGAAGAAGCCACCGACGAGGGTGCATTAGGACGCTGAAGTGTCTGTGGCCGAACGGGACCTGGACACCACCAATACAAAAACTATTACAATCTTGACTATTTTGAGAATTATAAATTACTATTTGTGTTTGTTTTTTTTTATGCGGGGGTGGGGTATTGTACGTCCTCGGGGCTCGCCAAAGCTGTAGGTCGCTCTTGGAAAGCCCCCTCACTATTTCAAATATTAAAATATTCATACATATAGAAGGGCAGGTCAGACCCCTCCTCCCCTCAGCGCCTTAGCAAATACAATAAGTTAGGCCAGCGGTTCCCAACCCGTGGGCCGCGGGCTGATTGGAACTGGGCCGCGGAGGAAAGATAAAAATTATATTTATTTATATAAAATTATAGTTCCGGGATGACCAAGCTGGAGCTCGGTGATTTTTTTTTTCTTTTGATAAATTTGAAAAAAAACTAAAAAGTTGACTCTCGATAATTCGAAATCCAAGAGACCTCAAGAAAAATTCCAATTATCGAGTTATTGAATTATCAACGAATCCTCGAGAATATGGAATTCACTGTCTCTGGCCTGCTTGCGATTTCTATGCAAATGAGTGTAAAATTTCTTTTTTTTTCCTTCAGAATTGTAGACAACGTTGTTGATGGAATATTGAAAGTTTTGGCCACTTTCCACTGCTGCGATAGTTTTTTTATTTTTATTTTTATTTATTTTTTTCCTTGCAATCATCTTGACAAACTAACGGGAATTGGGAAGTTAGCTGTTTAGTTTTTATATAATAATTCTTGGTTCACTTTTATGGTTCAACAGGAATACCCTTTCCATGGGGGAACTGGGGGGGCAGGGTGCCCCATTATAGGGGGGGACAGAGGGGGGCAAAATTTCTTCTTTATTTCATTTATTTTTAAAAATGATATATTTTTACTTTTGAAAAATAAAATCTTCTAAATTAAAACAAATTAAAAGAGTAAGAAATTCATTTTTTCCAAATTTTTCAAAAATTTTTGAAAATCACTACCAAATTTTTAAAATTTTAATTTTATTAAAATTGTGATTTTATTTAAAATTTTAAAGTTTTATAGTAGATTTGTTTTTGTTTTATACTATTTGAACATATTAAATTATTTTAATTTTCTAAAAAAAATTTTGCCCCCCTGATTGAAATCGCGCGCCCCTGCCCTTTACTCGCCCACCGAATCATTCAATTTCTATGTTTTTGATTTTAAAGTTTTCTTGACCTGAATAAGATCAAATTTTTAAAATAATTATTTTTTTTTCCTTTATTAAATTTAGTTTTTATTTATATAATAATCAGCTATATCACGAAAATCTTTCTTGTTGCTTCAAAAATCAAATTACCGATGCCAAGCTACAGTGGCGTAACGAGGGGGGCGGGGGGCTCAGCCCCCGCCCCAGGCATCGAGCCCTTGGGCCCCCGGAACCGGCATGGCGCCCTACGCCCTAAAATATAGCCCAGCGTATGTGATTTTATCATATTCTTTTCATCGATTGTCTTAAAAAATTGATTGTTTTCTTTTAAAATTATATTACAACTTGAATTCTACTATTTTAAATGAATTTAATTCCAAAAATAATAAATAGAGGCTTTATAATTAAAATTTTTTTATTTTGCAAATATAGCCTTAATTTGATGTTTTAAGGCTGTGGAGATTTACTCAGGATTCGTATAAACATTAATATTTAATTTTTTGGAATTCAAAATTTTTTAAGCATGAAGGAATTGAGCTAGAGGTTGAAATGTTATATTTAAGTTAAACACCCCGGGACCGTGAAAATAAGCTTTAATCAAAATCGCCAAAAAGTACTAGTATTTTACTGATGTAGTTTTTCAGTTTTTTTCGATTTTCTCAAAATGAAAGGGCTTTACCATTCTTCAGGCCCGCCCGGAATTTTTTCAAATCGCCCATTCCCGCCCGAGATTTAGTGAATGAATGAACGAATGTCTAGCAATTTTTAAATAAAATTTCATTTGCATGCCCGTCGAAATAAAATACTCTATTTTAAAAAGTTTTTATTCTTTGATATTTTCCCGAAAACTGAATAGTTTTTGAAATAATCACAGAAGAAAACGACATTTTTCGTAAAAGCAAAGAAAAATCAAAACAAAATCATACAAGGGTCATCAAAAAACATGTAAATATAAACAAATTCGCTGAGAAAATTACTGGATGCAAGAAATTTGCCCGCCGAAGGCGGAGGGAGGCGGTCCCGAGCAAATATTATTATTTTTTTTTTTTTGTCTGTATTTGATTTTTCTAAATAACAAAAATTGTCTCGTCATAGCCCCCCCTTCCCAAATATGAAATTTGTTAAATATAATTTTGTATAATCGAACTGAAAAATATGATTGACAAATAATTATGAAATTAAAAAGAAATATGAACAGATTTATGCGGAGGAACTTTGACAGATGGTACAATTTAGATAAATTGTAATAAGAGACATCTCTTTAGAATCAGAATTCAAGACGCATGTCTTTATCTATCCTAAATAGCCCACGGAATATTTTTAGACCTCTAGCACAAAAGGCGGATATACTACCACTGTGCTATGGCCCAATGATGAGCAAGAATTTAAAGAGAGTTTAAATAACCTTTTTGATATGTTGCATTCAAATACTTTCAGCATAATTAAAATTGATGAAATGGGTAATTAAAATTATTAATTTATTATGTATTAAGGTAATTTTAAGCAATAAAAGATTCTAAATAAATGTCTAGTTTTATTGGAATGTGAAACTCCTTTGGGGACGAAAACAGATGGAATGCTCAGTTTTAAGAAAATTTTGAAAATTCTCACGTGATGTTCCTGTTTTATAAATGAGTTCAAATTTTGCAGACATTTTTTAAAGCAATGAAAAAGATCTACTTTAATATATATATATAAATATATAAATAATTTTAATTAAATTTAATACCTACTATTAAATTTCAAAAACAAAATTTGACCTCTATAAATAAGTGACCACCCTAATATATTGTAAATATTTATGGGTCCAAACACAAAATTTTTTTCCTCCCCCCCGGGTTTGTTAAAAATTTCTTTTTTTTCCCCCCTTTAAAAATTTTTGAAATTTTTAAATTTTTTCCAAAAAAAAAATTTTGGTTTTAAAAAAAAATTAAAATTTTATTAAAAAAGTAAGGGGTGAATTGACAAGCTAATAATAAAAAATCCAACATAGAATTTGACTATAAAAAAAAAACCCTAATTGCAAAACAACAAAAAAAGCCCTTCAACCTCAAACTGACCTTCGTAAAATTGTGCACCCTCCTCTTGGAAGTGATGGTGACGCATGCTGAGGTCGTCGCCTCCGGGACGATGCAATTGAGGAATTAAATTCAACCACAAGGACATTTTATGCCCTCGATAATGGGATCGCATCTCTGGATGGGCACCTGCAAAAATTTATTATTTAAGTATCTTTAGACGAATATTTACGAGAACAATAAAATATATAATAACAATCACTCCAAGAAAATGTCCTTTTTATAGGATATTTTAATGTGTATCGTATAAATGGTATTATTTTAAAGATATCAATGAGTGGACTCGATAAAAAGTCTTGAAAATAAATACTTTTAATGTTTAATAAAAAAAAAAATATTAATTTCATTTCGTTCAATCATTGGGTGGTAAGCAATAACACAAAGTTAGTTATTAAAATTAAAAGAAAAAACTGAGAACTGATCACCAGTGGAATGAGACTAGTAAAGTTGAACTCGGGGTACATTTTTATTATCAGTTGAGTGCAAATGGATTTATTTAAATAAAGAAAAGTTGCAAAACTTTCCCGCTATTTTTGATTAGAGTTAATTCAGATAAAATGAGATTAAGAGGAGAGGAAAAGTTTTGCAGCTTGGTTAACTTTTTGTTTTTTGTTTTTGTGAAAAGCGAATATTTAAGGACCGATTATTTTGAAAATCGTCGAGACTTAGCTTAAGTATGAAATTAGGGTATCGAGAGATTTTTCGTTTGTGAGTTATTTTGTTACCCCACATTTTTTGCTAATTCACTTGAAATTCATTAAATTTATTGTGAAAAAAATCCTAATTTCTATTCCTGGTAAAATCTTATAATTTCTACGAAAGAGATTTTCTCAGGCCTCAAATTTCAAACTTAAGCTTATCCATTTCGTAAACGTCTCGAGGATTTTGAATAAAATCGTTCATAGGGTACTAGTACTTTTTTAGTTTTTTCGATTATTTACTATAAGGGGTCGTCCACATATTACGCAACGCCTTTTTGGACGATTTTCTTTATTTAAAAAAACCAACTTTTAAGTGTGCCCTCGAGCTTGGCGTAGTTGTTAGCGCGCCTACTTTGTATACCAAGGGTCGAGGGTTCGGATCCCAGGCAGTCCGATAATTTTATTTAAGTCATTTGGATACCAAATGGCTTAAATAAGAATGCCTGGACCCCAATATATATTTATTTATAATTTATAATAACGGTTACCGTAAAAGTCTTATATGCCCTAAGTTGCCGAAAAGACTGTGTGAATGGGAAAAAGTGTGTGTTAAAAAAAAAACTTTTAATTGTTATGTCACACTTAGAGAAATCCCCGGGTCCTCATGTCACAATTGGTAACGTTTTGGCCTTGGAGAACCCCCAATACCCCCAAAAGTCAAAGTCAAGTCAGAGACAAATCCTGGATGCGCCACTATTTTACAACTTTTACATTCGGAGTAGGGCAACCTTTACATTAATAAAAATAAAAATTTAACAAAAAATTTCATATTGTTTAAATTAGCATCCATTTTATTTTTTTAACACATTCTTATATTCAAAATTGAATTTTATTTCGCTACTAAAAAACTGAATTAGGTCTACATCAAATCAAATTTAAAGCTTGTAGTTTATTGTTCATAATTTAAGAAGAAAGGCAATGATTCTCTCGCTTCCATTTTTCACTTAAGACAATTGAATTAGAAAGAAGACGAATGGGAGAAGAGGGATAGCGTAGAGGACTTTGGAATATTACATTCTTATAAAAGGAGTTTTTCTGAATTCTCCTAATTTTAAATTAATATAAGGAGAAAGATTCTTATTAAATTATTCTATTTTGGGATTGTGGTGCTTATTCTTACTTTTTTTTGAAAATGATTAATCATTTAGGTGAATTTATAACTCTTCTTCTCACGTTTTATGTATTAATTTTATATTGTGCAGTTATAATTTCTCCAAAGTTAAATCGAAAGTCAGGTATGGAATTGTACTGTGGGAAATGTCCGCAACGGCTCAGAGGGTTCTCATCACAAAGAAGAGAAAAACTGGCACTGCACCCAGAGAGAGAGCTGTAGGAATGCTTTTATTGTATTTTTTATGGCGCGATTGTGCCTTTGGGAAGAAAAAGATTAAATAATATTAGCGATAGTACTTGTATCAACGTTAATCAAACCCCGGCTCGGGAGTCAACTGCGAAAAAAAATTTTTATTCGCCCAGTGAGACCTTTACTTGTTAGTAAGAATATTTTTAAAAACCAAAATAAAAAAGTCTAGTAGAATTTTGCTACTTCTTAACTCTTCTGCTGATACTTCCGTTTTGTAGGGGATTTTATAATTCTTCAATAGTTGAGTTATCAAAAAAAATCTGATAAATGAGTGAACTAGCTAATGTGCTTGAGGACGAAATGAAAATGTATTCTGGCCTGGATTTGACAAAAGATTCATGGTCTAGAATTCACACTTTTTTTCTCATTCACACAGTCTTTTCGGCAACTGAGGCCATTTAAGACTTTTTACGATAATCAGTATGTTTAATATATCAATTGGGGGGTCCAGGCATTTTTTATTTAAGTCATTTGGTATCCAAATGCCTTAAAATAAAATTATCGGACTGCCTGGGATCCGAACCCGAGACGTTCGGTATAGAAGGTAGGCACGCTACCAACTACTCCAAGCCCCTTGGGCTATTTAAAACTTGTTAAAGCTTTAATAAACACAAGATTGATATACTTCACAATAAATGTACATATATAAAAATATTTTTTTTATTTAATCCTATTTATAAAACTAGCAATCATTTAGAAAATTCCTTGCCGTGGATAATATTCGCGCCTCCCCTTAGACTAGTCCGCGTCTCCCAGTTTGGAAAACGCGGTTTTAGCACAAGCCACTACAAAAAAAATCAATCTTCTTTCTACCAATTAAATTTGCATTAATCAAAAAAAATGAACATGAACAATGTTTAAAAAAAAAAGTTTATATTTTATATATATCTTTCAATCATTAGCTACACTTGGTGTGTACAACATACAACAACAATCAAGTTGATAATTAAACTTGACATTTATCCTCCGTTTATTATTTATCTAAAAAGAAAAAAAAAAGAAAAAGTCATTAAAAAACAACTTATGACAGGCATGTGGAAAAGTAATGGATTAAGATTAATGCCGGAAAAGGATTGAGATAATTTTTTTTTTATCCCTTAAACAAAATAAATGTCTTTCAAATATATATGGGTCATTCCATGCCAAATCGACAAATTTTTTTCCTGACCCCCGCAGATTTCGCTGAAAATTTCCTATCTTTTTTCTACCCCTTAAAAGATATTTTTGAGAATTTTTTCAAATTTTTTTACCCAACTAAAAAAAAGTTATGGATTTTAAAAAAAAACTGCTCTTTTTTTCAAATAACGATAACTTATTTTAAAATTGATATTTCGGAACCCCGCGAGGCTATAAAAATTTTGTTTTTTAATGTAGTTTTCAGAAAAAAATAGAAAAATTATTTCAGAAGCCCGGGTATATGAAATATTTCAGTTTTTTTGAAAAAACCCTAATTTTAAATGGACCATTTTTTTTAAATTTTTTTTAACTCAAAATAAACTTCAACTAATTCTACAATTATCCCCGCTAATTTCAAGATGTGCCGACGATTGCTTCTATTTTTTTTTTTTGTTATAAAAAATTTTTCTTGAAATTTGGTTTATTTTTTACGTAACTTTTTTAAGAAATTTTTCAGCTTTCTCGTGAAACTTTAGAAGTTGAAAAATGATATTTTATTCGAAAATTTTAAGTCATCATACTAAAAATTGATTTTTGGTCGGTAAAGTACGAGACTGAAAAAAAAATCAATTTTTAGTATGATGACTTAAAATTTTCGAATAAAATATCATTTTTCAACTTCTAAAGTTTCACGAGAAAGCTGAAAAAATTTCATAAAAAAGTTACGTAAAAAATAAACCAAATTTCAAGAAAAATTTTTTATAACAAAAAAAAAAAAAAAAATAGAAGCAATCGTCGGCACATCTTGAAATTAGGGGGATAATTGTAGAATTAGTTGAAGTTTATTTTGAGTTAAAAAAATTTAAAAAATATGGTCCATTTAAAATTAGGGTTTTTTCAAAAAACTGAAATATTTCATATACCGGGCTTCTGAAATAAATTTTCTATTTTTTTCTGAAAACTACATTAAAAAAAATTTTTTATAGCCTCGCGGGGTTCCGAAATATCAATTTTAAAATAAGTTATCGTTATTTGAAAAAAAGAGCAGTTTTTTTTTTTTTTTTCAAAAATTCATAACTTTTTTTTAGTTGGGTAAAAAATTTGAAAAAATTCTCAAAAATATATTTTAAGGGGTAGAAAAAAGATAGGAAATTTTCAGCGAAATCCGCGGGGGATAGGAAAAAATTTGTCGATTTGGCATGAAATGACCCATATATATAGGCCCATTATATTCGTTTTGTTTGTCTAAATTTTGCCTATTTTGTGTATCTATACTAGGCAAGTGAAACTTTTATATACATTGACATTGACAATAGAAAATTGGTTCAAATACCTGACCTAAGGATCTACTGACATTGAAGAGAGTGCAGTGTTTCGTAAAGGCTTTGAGGATCGTGAACCAATCTTGCTTTGTAAAGAAGTTTCACTTCAAAAATTCAATCTTCTTCTATATATAATAGCGTATGTCACGCGCTTTTTGACCAACTTCCCGTCGGAATTTTGAAACGGAATTTTGCAGTCATTTAGAAGACGTTATGGAGAGTCCAGGAAAAATACTTGGGTTCCCAAATTCTTAAAAGGGGAAGCGCAAAAAATTTCAGAAAATGAATGTGCCCATTGTAAAGGATTGAGTTTTGTCTTGCTTCAAATGAAAAATAATAATAATTAAATTTTTATTTTTTTTCCTTAGAAGGGCTTGCTGGTGTAGCGGGCTAGTGTGTCGGCTTCTACAAAGAACATCAGTGTTCACTTTCTAGCTCTGTAGGGGTTTTTGGTAGCATATATTTATTGGAAAATACAATTCGAATTTGTTGGCATAGAAGGAATCACCGACTTTATCGGAAATAAATATAGCCTACTGTATAATTGCCGAGTATCCGTCCGTCTGTCTGTCCGTGTGTCACGCTCTGTATGACCAACTTCTCGAAATAAAGTTTTTCTGTCCTTATGGAGAGTCCGGGAAAAATAATAGGTCCCTAAATCCCTAAATGGGGAGACTTGAAAAATTTTACTCATTGGAAAGCATTGAATTTTATCACCTGAAAAATCAAACCCAATAAATTATGCAATTCAATAATTAAATCTCTTAAATAAAAAAAATTTAATTTTGCCCTTTTGCGCTATTGAAGGCATTAGGAGTTTTAATATATTACCTATGTATATTTAGATTTAGTTGAGGTTTATAGCTGATATGATTTATTTGAGGTTCAGGAATTCATTAATGAGCAACGCAGCTAGTTTTTTCTTTCAATTTTTATTATTAAATATAAAGTGCCAAGGCCAACGTTTCGGTCGCATATAGGACCATCATCAGGGCCAAGCCATTGTCAATATATTATTCCTCATGGTCATATTGGTCAAAGAAATTATTAACAATGTAATAGACTCAATGACCAAATTATTAGAAACAGTGTTGTTATTATGGACTGAGAGCGAGTTCTTTGACCAATATGACCATGAGGAATAATATATTGACAATGGGTTGGCCCTGATGATGGTCCTATATGCGACCGAAACGATGGCCCTGGCACTTTATATTTAACTAGACGCAAAGCCCCGCCTTCGGCGGGGCTTTCCGCCTAGCCGGGGCGCAGCCCCTGGACCCCCTTGCTTGCCTTCCCTTTTCATTTTTATAATATATAGAGATTATTTTAACGGTTAATTATTTATGAACTTAAGATTTTTTGTGAATCATATCCTTTCCGGGACTCTCCCGGTACACAGACAAAAAATTTACGCCGATATTTTAGAATTCAAAATGTAAATAAATAAAAAAAATCGTAAACATGGGTAAATATTTATATTTTGTTACCATGGCAACTATTTCTCCTAATTTTTATTTTTTTCTTATTTTAACGGTTAATTACTCATTAACTTATTGTTATTTGTGAAACAAAACCTGTCCGGGACTCTCACAAACATACACAGAAAATTTCATCATAATTGGTTCAGTCGTTTAGGAGGAGTTCAGTCACATACACACGTACAGAAGAATTATATATATAAAGATAATAAAAATTGAAAGAAAAAACTAGCTGCGTTGCTCATTAATGAATTCCTGAACCTCAAACTATGTATATTTATTAATACTGTATACCGATGGCCACAGAGAGACTATCAAATCGGGTTAACCCATCCGAAGTTTTGCCGCGCTTGCTTGGCTTAACCTCAACGATTTGGAAGAACGTTGCTATTCTCATTGCCAGGTCCCTTGGTATTGAAAAATATTATATAAGTAATGATTCTCTTTTTGCTTTCTCTTACCTATTTATAATATATAGAGAGAAAGTATCGGATTTATGTCTAAAATTGGAAGTCAGATTTTGATGGATATACAAGTTTTGAGTCCGAAAAATTGGATTCCGCAACATGGTCTGTCTGTGTGTTCAATTTAAAGCATGAAGGAATTGGGTTAGGAGGTTGAAATTTTATATTTAAGTTAGGCACCCCCATGAGGCGTAAAAATAAGCTTTTGAAGAAAATCGGCCAAAAAGTACTAGTACTTTACTGATGTACTTTTTCAATTTTTTTCGATTTTTTCAAAATTCGCTTCGATTTTGATTAAAATTAAAAAATTCAATTATTTTTTAACTGCTCTTTAAAATGTATATTCTCATTTTTGCCCTTGAAATTGTTTGTAAAATATATATATATTTTCCCATGTTTATAAATTTTACATCTTGAATTCTAATACTATATATCAACGAAAACTAAATATATCTCGACACAAAACACAGAACACAACATTGAATTACTAAAGGTAAGAGAAAGTTGTGTGCTGTGAGACCAGATTTTTAATAAAATCGTTTTTAATTTTCTCTATAAAATAATTAATCTTACACTAGAATTAACGTAAATTTCATTTAAAACCAAATTATCTTTTCTTTCCTGTTTACAAAAATTTATTTTGTTAGAAAACACAGATCACAATTAATTCTAATGTACAAAAAGGTCGTTAGTAGCTGCGAGATAAATTAGCTGCCGCGGCGTCTCTCAGTTGTTGGAATTCGTTTAGAATATACAAACAAAAAATAAATCAATCTCTCCCTCTCCCTCTCCCTCCATCTTTCTTTATTCATAATATTATTTTTCTAAATAAAATTTCAGTAAAATAATTAATTTTTTTCCCTTTATCATACTAAAATTGTATTCGAAATAAAAAATATTACTACGATATAAAATTTTATTCGAAGCGAATGTTTAGTGATCGTAAATAAATTGACGCCCTAATTTATTAAAAACTAACTTCACAGCTCGCCTTAGACGGGCCTACTTTGCTTTTGTCTTCTACACTCTCCCACGTTATTGTCTTAATTTTTCAAAGTGAGTCCTTCGGGACTCACCTTAAAATTATTTAAAAATTAACGATTTGAACTGACTTTCTTCTGCCCTGATGATGATTATAAGCTGCAATTGAAACGTGGCCTGAGATAATTAAATTCCTTCAGATTCTTAAGTAAAATGACCTCCTGAATCCAAATATCACCGCCGTTTTCCCCCACCACGTACCGTTTTCGGGGGAGAGCCCTTATTATTTCCACCCCTTTTCGTTAATCTTAGGTCATGAATTAAATTTGGAGGGATGAAAAGGAATATTTTAGCATTAACATTTCTTCAGAAGAAAGTGAAAAGTTCAAAAATTTATTTTCCGACAGTACGGTAAATTCGAATTTTTTTTTATTTATTTTGCCCGTTTGGCCGGAGGCCATTGGGCTGAAATTCGAATTTAAAGATGTAAAATTCATTAACATGGGAGAATATTTATTTTTTGTTACCATAGCAACCATTTCTCTTATCTTTTCTATGAAGTACAAGAGTAAAGTGGTCTTCAGAAGATTTAAATGGCAAAATGAGAATATTCATTTTAATGACCATCTAAAAAATAATTGATTTTTAAATTTTAATCAAAATCGAAGTTTGAGAAAATCAAAAAAAAAAAAAAAACCGAAAAAGTGAATCAGAAAAATACTAGTACTCTTTGGTCGATTTTGTTCAAAAGCTTCGTGTCACGTCCCAGGGGGAAGCCTAATTTAAATATAAAATTTCAACTTCCTAGCACTTTTCGTTCTTGAGGTATTTTGTTCACAGACACACACACAGACAGACCATGTCACGAAAACAACTTTTTTGAATTCAGGGGACCTCAAAACGTGAAGATCCATCAAAATCTCGACATCGAATTTTTTGACATGAATACTTTCTCTCTGTATAATAATAAATATATATGTAAGAGAAAGTAAAAATGCTTTCAAATTAATAACATAAAAAAGAAGATATTTATTTATTTTTTTAAAAAACATCTTATCTCCACCTTAAGAAAATTGTCCGAGAATAAACCTACATAATATACAGGGCATAGCCTACAAAAACTTTCTTTATACCCGAGATAGTTAATTAAATGTGAAACTCATTTTTAACTCGAAGGTTATGCGTTCTTGTTTACTTTATGATGATTTGCTATTGGTCGGATAAATTTGCTTGTTGACTAGAAGTGAAGAAAACGGCCTCACGGGTTGCCTATCCTCAAGGCAGTTGTCTTCAGTCTGGATTTGCCTTCTTAGGAATGGATAATGTAAAATATTATATTTTTCTCTTTAAATGATTCCGATAATAAAATCTGAGCATTTATTCTCCAGAAATGCCAAAAATTCCAGCGATTTTCATTCCAAAGAGGCGGCAGCTTAAAGTTTTATCGTATCTCTTGTTTTTTTTAAAGGTGATGGATGAATTGGAACACAAGCTTGATCATCAGCTTGGATCAGAATCGACAGATCACTGATCGGAATAATGTCTCTGTTTCCCGAAGGAAGGATCCTCAGGGAGAGAGAGGGAGGGAGAGAATCAACCTTTAGATGCCTCCCTTACACCCCCTCCAATGCAGACCCCGACGTCTCCGGGATCAATCCGGTGCAGGGCTCTTGCCATGCGCCACTTAACCAACTCAACTCAGGTTGTCTTGTCTCTTCTAATTTTAATTTTCAACGTCTATTAAAAATATTAGAGATAAGATAGAGAAATGAATTTTAATTAATTTGCGCGGTGGGGGTTGTAGCTGGGTCTTAAACACAGGATAAAATCCATTTTAATATTAAATTTCATACTAGCTGTTCGTTCCAAGCATTGAAAATTCTCAATCTTTTAAGATTCACTGAATTGTTAATTATTTTAATCCTGAGCATACAGTTTGAGTTTAAAGCTACACAATATTACACACTGATAAGGCAAAAAAAAAAAAATATTCTGAATAAATAAAAAATTGTGTGGTTTTATGAAACCACGATGCAAGTGAAACTTTTTTTTCGGATCGTAGGCGTTTAGCTGAAAATTTTCAGAAAATCATTCAATTAAGGGTATTAAAATCGCGTTTTTAATCTTTACTTAATAATTGGAAAATGGGAAATCAATAGGTGCATGCTAAAAACTGGGAACAATATTTATTTAGTAATTGAAGATTTGAATCATTTTAAATTATTTAAAAAATTATATTTTATCAATTTAAAAATTGAATAATTAAATCTCACAATTATTTTTTTATAATTCGTCATAGCCTATATATTAAATGTCAACTTTCCTATTTTTGTCGTCACGGTTTGTGACGTCATGGGTTGTAGCGTCACGACCTTTGATGTCACGGCTTGTAACGCGACATGCTGATAGAAAAGCGAAAAAATTTGGGAGGATCAAATAAAAGTTTCACTTTAAAAAATCCCTTTATTCTGAAGACATTTCAGAATCATTTTCTTCTTCAGATTCTTTATATGATATACAATCGACTTTTTTGTTGTCTTGATAAAGGTGACGTCATATATAATATCGTTTTTTTTTTTTTTTTTAAAGTGAAACTTTTATTTTATCCCCTAAAATTTTTTCGCTCTTCTATCAGCATGTCGCGTTACAAGCCGTGACGTCAAAAGCGGTGACGCTACAAGTTATGACGTCACAAGCCGTGACGACAAAAATACTAAAGTTGAAATTTAATATATATGACGAATGATAAAAAAATAATCGTGAGATTTAATTTTTCAATTTTTAAATTGATCAAATATGATTTTTAAAATAATTTAAAATGATTCAAATCTTCAATATTGTTCTCAGTTTTTAACATGCCTCTATTGATTTCCCATTTTACAATTATTAAGTTAAGATTAAAAACGCGATTTTTATACCCTTAATTGTATAATTTTCTGAAAATTTTCATTCAGTTAAATGCCAACGATCCGAAAAAAAAGTTTCACTTGCATCGTGGTTTCATAAAACCACACAATGATTTTTTAATAATATAGCCTTTAAACGATCCAGGTGCATTTATTTATATAATAACTATCTGGTACTCGAATGATTTAAATAAATATCTGTCTGGGATCCCAACTCACATTCCTTGGCTTTTAAGGTTATCAATATTGACATTTATATAATGTTTCTAACCTCTCAGCTACAAGGGTGGAGGTGGGGGGGGGGGGTGTCACGGTAATGATGATATACGAATAAAGTGTATCAATTAATAAAATCATTATTATTTGAGAGATTATTAAATATTTAATTGGCTCTGAAGACGGCAATTTAACAAGTGGAAGATGTCCAAAAGATGCTCTGAAATTCTTCTTCTTCTTCAAGTTGACGTGTCGTGGTCATTTGGAAAAATCGTTCTTGCAACGGTCAGGCGCCATTCCTCTCTATTCAACGTCCCGAAGCGGACTGCCTGTATGTGACTTCACCTGGTCGATTCGTGGTGATCTTCCGCGTGGTCTTTTTCCCTGGACTTTGCCCTCGATAATAATCTTTTTGAGGATCGAGTTGTTGGTGCGATGTCTCGTCCAAGTAATCCTGATCAGTCGTCTCCAGCACCATTGGTAGGGAAATAAATTTTTATCGCACAGACGAGAACCCTTGATCCTCTAGTACAAGAGACAGAAACTACCACTGAGCTAGAGCCCAAGGGCTTATTCTTTATTCATCTTATGAATCGATCAAGAAAAAAACTTCACGATTTATTGTAATTAATTTAATAAGATATACTGGTCTAAAACAATGTTTCAATTAGAGCCTACGGTTTCAATCTCTGCTGTCGGAAAATTTTATCTACCATTAGAGCCTTTTTCATCTGGGCCACCCATCCAGATGATGATTACTGTTTGTTTACATAAAATATTCTTAGGTCTTCTTGGCTTTTGTTTATTTGTTCAGCAGCAATGGCTTTTATGCCCTTACAATGATTATGAAATAAAAAACAAAATAAAATGTGGGGTGACAGCACATTTACACAACAGAGTTGTGTGTTGTGATATACCAGATTTTTTTATTGTAAATTCTACTTGTTAGTGATGTAATATGTAGTACCTATATCTTATGACTAAGTAATTGCAAGGGAAAAACTTTGGCAAGAGAAGAGGGCCTCATTTGTATGGGAATGGAGAATGTTCGCTTGGATCTCGTAACTTGTGTATATATTATAACCGAGACATGCAAGAAACATTATCTTCCAACGAGCTTTTTTTTTTGTTTTTATTCAACAGTCTTGTAGCTACTTAATAATCCTGACATTTCCATATAAAGGTTTATTTTTTTGAATTTTCAAGTAAAGACTAGGTGTAAAATAGTCTTAAAAAAATTAAAAGGATTTTTTTTCCGAAAAGTAAATAAGAGACTTTATTTTCACCCACTATTATTTATAAAAATAAGGCGATTATTATTTTTTTGCTTTCTCTTACTTATATCCCACGTATTTAATAAAATAGAAGACCCCGAAGTATCAGAACGTCAAACGCCCCTGGAAGCCATCGGTATATTAATAATTTGAATCCCCTAAATACCGAAAGGAGAAAAAATAAATAAATAAATAAAAGGATTTACGACCTTGCCAAGAAATCGATGTAGAGATTTTGAGTCTAGAAAATTTGGAATGTCTGATCGCATTCACACTAGGGTAGCTCTTATTTTGAAAAAGGTGGAATTTTATCGACCTCCCCCACACCCGGAAATTGATTTAAAATGTCAAAAAGATGAACCCTGAATTTCTTCAGATTTTTCCCAGCAAAATAACCAGCAGTAAGCAGTTGAAATTTAACACGGGTTTTAAATGGCCTTTTCTGACTTTCGAACCTAACCTTTAGAAATTCAGAACTGTCAAAAATGAATTTTTGGCAGCTCAGCAACCCAAAAACGTAATTATACAAAGTTTCATAATTCACAAAAAAAATTTTAAAAGTAACTTTCCAATTGTTATAACAGTCCATTTAAAACCCGTGTTAAATTTCAACTGCTTACCGGCACGGATTATTTTGCTTGGAAAAATCTGAAAAAATTCAGGACTCAATTTTTTGACATTCTAAATCAATTTCCGGGTGGAGGTCGATAGAATTCCACCTTTTTCCAAATAAGGGCCCCACAAATATCTACCTGCTAATAGAAAGTTGTGTTCTGTGCTTGTCACACCAGATTTTTTTGTCTACTTATATTTAGTTCCTGGAACTCCACTTATACATTTTAAAGAGCATCTAAAAAATAATTGATTTATGAATTTTAATCAAAACGGTTAGAGCAAATTTTGAGAAAATTGAAAAAAAAAAGTATATCAGTAAAGTACTAGTATTGTCTGGCCGAATTTGTTCAAAATCTTCGTGTTACTTGGGGAGCGTACAAGTATTACGTAACGCAATTTTTGAAGATTTTTGACCCCCCTCCCCTTATGTAACGCGCACTAACATTTTTCTGGACCCCCCCTAGACGTTACGTAACGCTCAAGTGGCCATTTTTATCTAAAAATCACAATTATATTGCAAAAAGTATCGGAAAGTCCCTAAAATACCAGTTACGTAACGCGTTGTTCAACCTCCCTTCCCCCTTGTAACGCATGGTAACGTTTTACCAGACCCCCTCCCTCCCAAATTGCGTTACGTAATACTTGTACGCTCCCTTGTCAGGAGTTACTAAAATTTCAACCACCTAACACTCCATTCTAGGGACAATTTTGCGGGATTCACTTTTTTTAAATCCAGTGAGCCTCAAAATGTTTATTTCCACTCGTATCTCCAGAACCAAAAAGGCTAAAAGATTAAAATTTTAGAATTTAGTAATAATTCTCTGGTATCTTTGAAAATTGAGAAACGTCGCTTAATATTTCTGAGATTTTTAATAATATAATAAAAAGACATTTTTTAGCTTTAACCAAAAAATATAGAAGATCGTACGATATAATAAATTTAAATAATTTAATAAAGTAAGTAGGCTCTACGCCCGTATTTATTTCCTTTTATCGTTATTCCTAAATCTTTTTTTTCCATCCCCTGCTTTTAGAAAAGAAATAAAATTCTTGATAAAGTTAATGCATTCGGTATTTAGTTTAAATCATAGAATTGTTTTTTAATTGCACATAAAATATTAAAAAAAAAAAAAACACAATGTAATTAGCTGATGTTTGATTTGTAGCTGAAAGGGAGTGGAGGGGAGGGGGAGAGAAGATAAGAGAATAATAAATGGAGGGGATTTCAAATCATTCATAAGAATTATCACGGAGATACCGTTAAAAGTGAAACAAATCAGAGAGAGAATGAAATATAGTCGAAATTCAAATGTCTTCCTTTTCCTTCTTCTATTTCTTACAAGTTAGATAAGATATATTTTTTTTTCAAGTAAGAATAATTAATGAAACAAACCAACGACATAGGGGTATTTAACGTAAAAACCCGATCAAAATAGAAAAACTCAAAGTTTACCTAATGCTACCCAAAATGGATGTTTCTTCATCTACTATAACCGGCTTATTGGAATCCAGCCCCCCCGACCCTTCTGGTTCGGCTATCTGGTCACAATGTCAGTCGGAAGTCAGTCATTGTTTTAACTGCTTGTCTAGTGTTTAGGGCTCTCATTTTCGTTACTCAGTTTTGTGGAAAATGTCTTCATGCGGCGGTCAACAGAAAAAAACGACTTGAATGTGGAAATTGAAGGTAAGCTCTCTATATTACAGTATATTTGATTAAGTTTGAACGTAATTATCACTGTTTTTTATAAATATCAAAAGTCGCTTTTTTTGAACATTTTTTTAAAGAAAATTTCAGCAATTAGTGTTTTGTTTATGTGCGCGGCTTCCTCACTTTATATGGCATATATTAGATAATTTTAGTTTTCTTTTGTAAGATCTTTGGGAGAGTTAAACTACCGAATGGAGTTCTATGTTTGTCTCCCGAAGAAGGAGTCTCGTTCAGTAAAAAATACCAAGGACTAAACTATGCCAGATAAAAGTTTGAGGCGAAAGCCGGAAATAAACAAAAACACTAATTTGTTTATATTTTCTTAAAAAAACGTACAAAAAAGCGACTTTGATATTTATAAAAAAAGTGATAATTACGTTTAAACTGAATCAAATATACTGTAAAATAGAGAGCATACCTCAATTTCCACATTCAAGTCGTTTTTTCTGTTGACCACCACATGAAGACATTTTGCACAAAAAACTGACTAACGAAAATGAGAGCGCCTAGAACCAAGACAAGCAGTTGAACAAGACTGGGTTCCGAGGATGTTATGACCAGGTAGCCGAACCGGAAGGGTTGGGGGTGTAAAGGGGTAATAACCCCCTCCACGAGATTTGAAAAAAAATACTTTTTTTCGAAAAAAATTTTATTTTTTAATGTAAAATTTTAAAAATTAATACTTAAAAATTTTATTTGTACGCGTATTTATATTCTTATATAAGGAAAATAATAAATAATTGGCCAGAATGCGCCTTTAAATTTTCCGAAATTAAGAAAAAATTGTGTTGTGCGACCAGTCACACCAGGTTACCCCCCCCTCCCGAGAAACACCTCTGGATCCGTCCTTGATTCCAATAAACGGTTATAGTAGATAAAGAAAGCATCCATTTTGAGTTTTTCTATTTTGATCGGGTTTTTACTTCAAATACTCCTATGTGCAACGACTAGATTTAAACACGACCGTAGGTTCTAGTTGAAACATTGTGTTAAATATTTTAAATGAAATGTTAATAATATTTAAATTTGGTAGAATTCTTCAGATTCGACGGATTCCCTTTTCAATTCAGCTTATTCCAGTTGCAGTGGTCAAATCTGCAAAAAGGATATCTTTAAGAATCTGTCTCACTTATCAAAAGGTAACAATGATGCCAAGATCAACATACCTGTTTCTCAAGTTGATTTTTCTTTAAAGGGCCTCCACATCTCCCCTTACAGCCCTCCCTATCCTCCAAAAGTGTTCTTGGGCAAATCATGATGTTTATGGCTGATTGTAGAGTTTGATTGATGCAAGATGATTTTTAAAGATTCATTAACATATTGAGGATCAATGATAAATTTGCCCAATTCTTATATTGCTATCAAGTGCTATCAGAACGAAGCAATAGGTAGAGTCTATTCACAGAATTCAAATATTCATTTTTATTTCTAAACAAGTTCATTGATGTTGATATTTGAATATCATTTTTCTTAATTATTTCACTTTATTAGAGGGAATAATATGGCGACATGATATAGTGAAAATTGAGCGAATATTTTCTTATTTTGTTTGTTTATTCTTTTTGATGTGTCACCTAAAAAACAAAAAAAAAAATTAAAAATTAATATCAAGAAATTTGCGTGATTAAAAAAAAAAATTAATATGCCTACTTAAGATTTGATATTTTATTTTATTTATCAAAATAAAAATATATTTATTTATTTGAGTTGACGTTTTAGATCCAATTTATCAAAGTCACTGTTTTCTTGTTATGCTTTTCCATTTATTTTAACTTGAAATTTTCATGCCACCACGGCATTAAGAATGATGAGAAATAATATTTCTAAATTTTTATAATGATGCCCTTGACTAAAAAAAAAGAAAATAATATTTTTCTTATATCTTTGAGTAATTATTTTGAATGGATTTAATTAAATATTTACGTACTGAAGAATTCACTTGGTTGCATTCGAAGAACGCCGAAGTGCAGCCCCCACTCCCAACCACCCATCTGAAACAAAGGAGAAAATTATAAATATTAAATAAATATTATTATTATTATTAAAAGTGGAATTTGAAAAAAATATTGAGAGAATTGAAAAATGAAATATATAATATATGACGAATTCTGTCTGTTAAACAATTAGATTAATGATATAAAAAGAGGATGCAGCCAATAATAAAAAGCATCTATTTTGTTAACACTCTTTATTTCGGAACGTTTCGGCTATGATCAACAAAGCCATCTTCAGCCCTCCAAGCTAGCTACTATTATGACGATTTATTAACAAAACAATTATTTAATGAATGTATGTATATATTTCTAGCTTGGAGGGCTGAAGATGGCTTTGTTGATCATAGCCGAAACGTTCCGAAATAAAGAGTGTTAACAAAATAGATGCTTTTTATTATTGGTTGCATCCTCTTTTTATATCATTGAAATATATAATAATTGGTTAGTAGTATTGTCAATGATGTTTCATTAATAATCAGCTGTTTTTTTTTTCAAATTCCTTTTATATATATTAAAAATTAGTTACCTTGAGGAAGTACTCGCAGAAACCCAAGTCTTCTGTCTTCAAAATCTAACCTACACCCAATCCCCTCTGTGGCTCAGTTGGCCACCTAACTCTTCAGTGGAGAGCCTCTTCTTTCTTGAGACGATCGCGAAACACGAACACTCCCGATAGACAGGTAAGTCTATATTTCAAAAAAGTTATCGATAACGGAACGGTGAAACGCGCCCACACCCAAGTAAAGTTGAAGAAGAAATGAAAATAGAAAAAACGGTGTTAGGATGCGAATCCCGGTAAGTACAAGACCGGAGTCAAGGACCTGAATGCCTCAGTAAGAGTATGGTGAGGGTCGGAATGTATAAAAAAGCTAAACAACACCTATCCTATCCAAAGAGCGCACCACTCCGCCTCTAACCTACCCTCTACTAAAACATTCAGGCCAAGAATCCAGTGGACGACCGGTTTTCGATTGAAAGATTTAGATAATCTTTCTTGCAAAAAACGCGTTAATAGAGAATCCTCTTTTTTCTCCTGAACATCAGTCAATTAGGGAATAGACATTCTTTTCTGGGAAGTCCCTATCCTAATCACCTAACGTTGCAGTGCCCCAATCACTGCCGTCCTATTTGGGAACAATGGGGAAGAAATAACAACACCTATGCCAGTATAAGAACATCATTCCCCAATCGAACAACATTCAGTTGATACTCAGAGGATCCTGAGGCCTAGACCCCCCCCCAAACCCCCCCAAAAAAAAAAGAAAGCGTGAGCGCAGAAATGTTTTATCTCCCCCTAGTTTCTATATAATGTAGTATATCTAACTTAAAGGATTATGTGTATTTAACATTTAAATTAAGCTGAAAAAGAAAAAAAGATAGAAAGAGATGAAGAGATACCCCAATACACATATCCTTCCTATGACTGATAAACCTAAAAGCTAAACACTTTGTTTTGTCTCATGAAGATGATGTCCCACGGTGGATGTTTTCATTTGCATTCGTAATAGAATACAAATTTTACAAGACCCTACTTACATACACATCCATTGTTATCCCACGATGTCTTCAATCGATGAATTGGGGCTCTGAAAAAAATGGTTAAATTAGGGATCCTGGAATGGAGAAAGAAAATATTAATACATCCTATTTTTATTTTTTAATCTATCTAAAATAAGTTATTGAAGTCGAATCAAAAAGAAAAAGAAATTTTGAAAAAACCTAAATATATCTAGCTCTGCGCCCCGCTAATAAAAATATACAAGCCTTAGTTGTACTGCAGGTGCTGGAAGCGCAGTTTGAGCCCTGAAGACAGGAGCAGCTAGCAGGTTCATGAGACGTGAAGGCTTGTGATGACTCTTCTTACACTGTTTGCCATCTGAAAAATAAAAAAAATAATATAATAAATAAATTTATTCTATTTAAGCACTAGCGGTCCCAGGGGGGGCCAGAGGGGCCCGGCCCCCCCCCCCCCCTTTGGACAGACAAAAATTCAAAAGTTTTATTTAATATTTTAAAACTAAACAAAAAAATTATAAATTTTTCACGTCTCAGGGTATCTAAAAACGCAAATTTCAATGCCTCATTTTCAAAAATTTTTCCATACCCCCTCAAAATTTTTAAAAATTTTAAATTCGTCAAAAATCTATTTTTTTTTCTCGTTATGGTAAAATTTTAGACGAGAAAAAATACGTTTCTCAAATTTTCAACCCTTAAAAAATTTTTTTGAGCTCATCTTTGGAGAGGTCTCTTAAAACATGAGAAACTAAAATATTGTCATATAGTAGGGGATCCGAAGAGAGGTCGATTTGCACCCAGCTGTTTATTGGAAGAAACGTATTTTACGTGAAATTTAATATGTTAAATAATATATCTTGAATAGGTTGCCTGAAAAATTCCTGTGCAAACTAAAATTAATTACAAATTTAAAAACTAATTTTTTTTTTTTCAAAATTACACAATAAAGATAATTTTATCACGAATCCAATGATGTACGGTTGCCTGCGGAAAACCTGTGCTGAATCCCGGTTGCTGCGGTTACTTTACAGATGCACTTTTTCGGTTTTTTTTTAGATTTTCTCAAAATTCCCTCTTACGATTTTGATTAAAATTCAAAAAACAATTTTTAGACTCTCTTTAAAATAAATGTATATTCTCATTATCGGGTTGAAAACTTTTGAAGAACACTTTAATTTACTCTTGTACTTCATAGGAAAGATAGGAGAAATGGTTGCCATGGTACACAAGTTTCGATTACCTAAGAAGAATCGAAAATTATGTCCTGTGCTTCTCACACCAGATTTGTTTGTGTCGACATATTTTTAATTTCTGACAGTACGGTACATTCGAATTCAAGATGTAAAATTTATAAGTATAGGAAAATATTTATATTTTGTTACCATGCCAACCATTTCTTCTCTTTCCTATGAAGTACAAGAGTAAAATGGTCTTCAAAAGATTTCAACCTGAAAATGAGAATATACATTTTAAAGAGAGTCTAAAAAATAATTGTTTGTTGAATTTTAATCATAATCGTAAGAGGAAATTTTGAGAAAATCTAAAAAAAACCCGAAAAAGTGCATCTATAAAGTAACCGCAGCAACAGGGATTCAGCAGGTTTTCCGCAGGCAACCGTACATCATTGGATTCGTGATAAAATTATCTTTATTGTGCAATT
>JAKCPI010002942.1:0-11551 GCA_023213315.1 Euborellia annulipes
GCCGTGGATAATATTCGCGCCTCCCCTTAGACTAGTCCGCGTCTCCCAGTTTGGAAAACGCGGTTTTAGCACAAGCCACTACAAAAAAAATCAATCTTCTTTCTACCAATTAAATTTGCATTAATCAAAAAAAATGGACATGAACAATGTTTAAAAAAAAAGTTTATATTTTATATATATCTTTCAATCATTAGCTACACTTGGTGTGTACAACATACAACAACAATCATGTTGATAATTAAACTTGACATTTATCCTCCGTTTATTATTTATCTAAAAAGAAAAAGAAAAAGTCATTAAAAAACAACTTATGACAGGCATGTGGAAAAGTAATGGATTAAGATTAATGCCAGAAAAGGATTGTGGTTATTTTTTTTTTATCCCTCAAATAAAATAAATGTCTTTAAAATATATATAGGCCCATTATATTCGTTCTCTAATTTGTCTAAATTTTGTCTATTTTGTGAATTCATTTTAGGCAAGTGAAACTTTTACAGACATTGACATTAACAATAGAAAATTGGTTCAAAAACCTGACCTAAGAAACTACTGACACTGAAGGGAGTGCAGTGTTTTGTAAAGGCTTTGAGGGTCGTGAATTAAACTTGCTTTGTAAAGAAGTTTCACTTCAAAAATTAAATCTTCTTCTATATGGACCCTGTTATGCAATGGTGTGTCAAAGACCAAACATCGAGTTTTGAGAAAATCAACATAAAAGTTTTTTGTTTTCATTGGATTATATATAATTTTTCTAGTCAATTGTGCAAGTAACATTAAATATAAATTTTTTTAGGACATATTTCATAAAAAATACTATTAATTAAAGCATTTGAAACAATATTCAATGCTTAACTGAATTTTTAATTTTTTGGTCTTTGACACACCATTGCATAACAGGGTCCATATATAATAGCGTCTGTCACGCGCTGTTTGACCAACTTCCCGTCGGAATTTTGAAACGGAATTTTGCAGTCATTTAGAGGACGTTATGGAGAGTCCAGGAAAAATACTTGGGTTCCCAAATTCTTAAAAGGGGAAGCGCAAAAAATTTCAGAAAATGAATGTGCCCATTGTAAAGCATTGAGTTTTGTCTTGCTTCAAATGAAAAATAATAATAATTAAATTTTTATTTTTTTTTCCTTAGAAGGGCTTGCTGGTGTAGCGGGTTAGTGTGTCGGCTTCTACAAAGAACATCCGTGTTCACTTTCTAGCTCTGTAGGGGTTTTTGGTAGCATATATTTATTGGAAAATACATTCTAATTAGTTGGCTTAGAAGGAATCACCGACTTTATCGGAAATAAATATAACCTACTCTATAATTACGGAGTGTCTGTCCTTCTGTCTGTCCGTGTGTCACGCTCTGTCTGACCAACTTCTCGAAATAAAGTTTTTCTCTCCTTATGGAGAGTCCGGGAAAAATAATAGGTCCCTAAATCCCTAAATGGGGAGACTTGAAAAATTTTACTCATTGGAAAGCATTAAATTTTATCACCTGAAAAAATCAAACCCAATAAATTATGCAATTCAATAATTAAATCTCTTAAATAAAAAAAATTTAATTTTGCCCTTTTGCGCTATTGAAGGCATTAGGAGTTTTAATATATTACCTATGTATATTTATTAATACTGTATACCGATGGCCACAGAGAGACTATCAAATCGGGTTAACGCATCCGAAGTTTTGCCGCGCTTGCTTGGCTTAACCTCAACGATTTGGGAGAACGTTGCTATTCTCATTGACAGGTCCCTTGGTATTGAAAAATATTATATAAGTAATGATTCTCTTTTTGCTTTCTCTTACCTATATATAATATATAGAGAGAAAGTATCGGATTTATGTCTAAAATTGGAAGTCAGGTTTTGATGGATATACAAGTTTTGAGTCCGAAAAATTGGATTCCGCAACATGGTCTGTCTGTGTGTTCAATTTAAAGCATGAAGGAATTGGGTTAGGAGGTTGAAATTTTATATTTAAGTTAGGCACCCCCAAGAGGCGTAAAAATAAGCTTTTGAAGAAAATCGGCCAAAAAGTACTAGTACTTTACAAATGTACTTTTTCAATTTTTTTCGATTTTTTCAAAATTCGCTTCGATTTTGATTAAAATTAAAAAATTCAATTATTTTTCAACTGCTCTTTAAAATGTATATTCTCATTTTTGCCCTTGAAATTGTTTGTAAAATATATATATTTTCCCATGTTTATAAATTTTACATCTTGAATTCTAATACTATATATCAACGAAAACTAAATATATCTCGACACAAAACACAGAACACAACATTCAATTACTAAAGGTAAGAGAAAGTTGTGTGCTGTGCGACCAGATTTTTAATAAAATCGTTTTAAATTTTCTCTACAAAATAATTAATCTTAGGATTAACGTAAATTTCATTTAAAACCAAATTATCTTTTCTTTCCTGTTTACAAAAATTTATTTTGTTAGAAAACACAGATCACAATTAATTCTAATGTACAAAAAGGTCGTTAGTAGCTGCGAGATAAATTAGCTGCCGCGGCGTCTCTCAGTTGTTGGAATTCGTTTAGAATATACAAACAAAAAATAAATCAATCTCTCCCTCTCCCTCCCTCTTTCTCTATTCATAATATTATTTTTCTAAATAAAATTTCAGTAAAATAATTAATTTTTTCCTTTATCATACTAAAATTGTATTCGAAATAAAAAATATTACTACGATATAAAATTTTATTCGAAGCGAATGTTTAGTGATCGTAAATAAATTGACGCCCTAATTTATTAAAAACTAACTTCACAGCTCGCCTTAGACGGGCTTACTTTGCTTTTGTCTCCTACACTCTCCCACGTTATTGTCTTAATTTTTCAAAGTGAGTCCTTCGGGACTCACCTTAAAATTATTTAAAAATTAACGATTTGAACTGACTTTCTTCTGCCCTGATGATGATTATAAGCTGCAATTGAAACGTGGCCTGAGATAATTAAATTCCTTCAGATTCTTAAGTAAAATGACCTCCTGAATCCAAATATCACCGCCGTTTTCCCCCACCACGTACCGTTTTCGGGGGAGAGCCCTTATTATTTCCACCCCTTTTCGTTAATCTTAGGTCATGAATTAAATTTGGAGGGATGAAAAGGAATATTTTAGCCTTAACATTTCTTCAGAAGAAAGTGAAAAGTTCAAAAATTTATTTTCTGACAGTGCGGTAAATTCGAATTTAAAGATGTAAAATTCATTAACATGGGAAAATATTTATATTTTATTACCATAGCAACCATTTCTCTTATCTTTTCTATGAAGTACAAGAGTAAAGTGGTCTTCAGAAGATTTCAATGGCAAAATGAGAATATACATTTTAAAGAGAATCTAAAAATTAATTGATTTTTGAATTTAAAAAAAAATCGTTGGAGCGAAGTTTGAGAAAATCAAAAAAAAAAAAAAAAAAACCGAAAAAGTGCATCAGTGAAGTACTAGTACTCTTTGGCCAATTTCGTTCAAAAGCTTCGTGTCACGTCCCCATGCCTTACTTAAATATAAAATTTCAATCTCCTAGCTCTTTTCTTCACAGACACACACACACATAGACAGACCATGTCGCACCACATTTTTGAATTCAGGGGACCTCAAAACGTGAAGATCCATCAAAATCTCAACATCGAATTTTTTGACATGAATTCAATACTTTCTCTCTGTATATATTAATATATAGGTAAGAGAAAGTAAAAATGCTTTGAAATTAAGAAAATAAAAAAGAAGATATTTATTTATTTTTTTTAAAAACATCTTATCTCCACCTTAAGAAAATTGTCCGAGAATAGATCTACATAATATACAGTACATAGCCTTCAAAAACTTTCTTTATACCCGAGATAGTTAATTAAATGTGAAACTCATTTTTAACTCGAAGGTTATGCGTTCTTGTTTACTTTATGATGATTTGCTATTGGTCGGATAAGTTTGCTTGTTGACTAGAAGTGAAGAAAACGGCCTCACGGGTTGCCTATCCTCAAGGCAGTTGTCTTCAGTCTGGATTTGTCTTCTTAGGAATGGATAATGTAAAATATTATATTTTCCTCTTTAAATGATTCCGATAATAAAATCTGAGCATTTATTCTCCAGAAATGCCAAAAATTCTAGCGATTTTCATTCCAATGAGGCGGCAGCTTAAAGTTTTATCGTATCTCTTGTTTTTTCTAAAGGTGATGGATGAATTGGAACACAAGCTTGATCATCAGCTTGGATCAGAATCGACAGATCACTGATCGGAATAATGTCTCTGTTTCCCGAAGGAAGGATCCCAACGAGAGAGAGAGGGAGAGAATCAACCTTTAGATGCCTCCCTTACACCCCTCCAATGCAGACCCCGTCGTCTCCGGGATCAATCCGGTGCAGGGCTCTTGCCATGCGCCACTTAACCAACTCAACTCAGGTTGTCTTGTCTCTTCTAATTTTAATTTTCAACGTCTATTAAAAATATTAGAGATAAGATAGAGAAATGAATTTTAATTAATTTGCGTGGTGGGGGTTGTAGCTGGGTCTCAAACACAGGATAAAATCCAGTTTAATATTAAATTTCATACTAGCTGTTCGTTCCAAGCATTGAAAATTCTCAATCTTTTAAGATTCACTGAATTGTTAATTATTTTAATCCTGAGCATACAGTTTGAGTTTAAAGCTACACAATATTACACACTGATAAGGCAAAAAAAAAAAAAATATTCTGAATAAATAAAAAATTGTGTGGTTTTATGAAACCACGATGCAAGTGAAACTTTTTTTCGGATCGTAGGCGTTTAGCTGAAAATTTTCAGAAAATCATTCAATTAAGGGTATTAAAATCGCGTTTTTAATCTTAACTTAATAATTGGAAAATGAGAAATCAATAGATGCATGCTAAAAACTGAGAACAATATTTATTTAGTAAATGAAGATTTGAATCATTTTAAATTATTTAAAAAATTATATTTTATCAATTTAAAAATTGAATAATTAAATCTCACAATTATTTTTTATAATTCGTCATAGCCTATATATTAAATGTCAACTTTCCTATTGGGGGCTCGCTGGTGTAGTGAGCTAGGGTGTCAGCTTCTGCAAAGAAGATCCCTGTTCAAATCCTTGGCGTGTGGGATTTTTCATTAAATAAAAATATTTATTTAATGTAAACAAATCCTCAAGCAGGCACTGGATTGGAATATAGGATCTCACCACAATAGCCCCCAGGCAACTCCACGAGGAGAGGGAGCTGCTGTGACATCCCGTCCTGTGGAAGGGACGTAAAGAAGATTCCCTCTCAGTGATGCATTCTTCGAAAGGAGTAGGCTACACGCCGGTGCTGAGGGAGTCCCTCCTCAACTAGGACATCCTCCATAGCATAGAAGAGGTTGGATATAAGGAGCCGGTTGGAACCAGAAATAAGGATTAGTTCACTAGCTAGAGACGAACGCAGGAGGAGGAGTTAGAGACAGGAAATGATGTAACTTCACGGGGTGCCGGTAGATGGCTACGGCCAGAGGCCGGTTGGGTTTGAGGTGTGTGTCTCCGTACACGTAAGCACCTCGGGTAAATAAACGGGGATCCCGATAGGAATTTCAAAAAAAAAAAAAAAAATAAATAAATAAAAAAAAAAAACTTTCCTATTTTTGTCATCACGGTTTGTGACGTCATGGGTTGTAGCGTCACGACCTTTGACGTCACGGCTTGTAACGCGACATGCTGATAGAAAAGCGAAAAAATTTGGGAGGATCAAATAAAAGTTTCACTTTAAAAAATCCTTTTATTCTGAAGACATTTCAGAATCATTTTCTTCTTCAGATTCTTTATATGATATACAATCGACTTTTTTGTTGTCTTGATAAATGTGACGTCATATATAATATCGTTTTTTTTTTTTTTAAAGTGAAACTTTTATTTTATCCCCTCAAATTTTTTCGCTCTTCTATCAGCATGTCGCGTTACAAGCCGTGACGTCAAAAGCGGTGACGCTACAAGTTATGACGTCACAAGCCGTGACGACAAAAATACGAAAGTTGACATTAAATATATATGACGAATGATAAAAAATAATCGTGAGATTTAATTTTTCAATTTTTAAATTGATTAAATATAATTTTTAAAATAATTTAAAATGATTCAAATCTTCAATATTGTTCTCAGTTTTTAACATGCCTCTATTGATTTCACATTTTACAATTATTAAGTTAAGATTAAAAACGCGATTTTTATACCCTTAATTGTATAATTTTCTGAAAATTTTCATTCAGTTAAACGCCTACGATCCGAAAAAAGTTTCACTTGCATCGTGGTTTCATAAAACCACACAATGATTTTTTTATAATCTAGCCTTTAAACGATCCAGGTGCATTTATTTATATAATAATTATCTGGTACTCGAATGATTTAAATAAATATCTGTCTGGGATCCCAACTCACATTCCTTGGCTTTTAAGGTTATCAATATTGACATTTATATAATCTTTCTGCCTCTCAGCCACAAGTGTTACGGTAATGGTGATATACGAATAAAGTGTATCAATTAATAAAATTGCACTTGAAATCATTATTATTTGAGAGATTATTAAATATTTGGCTCTGAAGATGGCAATTGAACAAGTGGAAGATGTTCAAAAGATGCTCTGAAATTCTTCTTCTTCAAGATGAAGTATCGTGTTCATTTGGAGAAATCGTTCTTGCAACGGTCAGGCTCCATTCCTCTCTATTCAACGTCCCAAAGCTGACTGCCTGTATGTGACTTCACCTGCTCGATCCATGGTGACCTTCCGTGTTGTCTTTTTCCCTGGACTTTGCCCTCTATAATAATCTTTTTAAGGATCGAGTTGTTGGTGCGATGTCCAGTCCAAGGAATCCTGATCAGTCGTCTCCAGCACCATTGGTAGGGAAATAAATTTTTATCGCACAGACGCGAACCCTTGATCCTCTAGTACAAGAGACAGAAACTACCACTGAGCTAGAGCCCAAGGGCTTATTCTTTATTCATCTTATGAATCGATCAAGAAAAAAACTTCACGATTTATTGTAATTAATTTAATAAGATATACTGGTCTAAAACAATGTTTCAATTAGAGCCTACGGTTTCAATCTCTGCTGTCGGAAAATTTTATCTACCATTAGAGCCTTTTTCATCTGGGCCACCCATCCAGATGATGATTACTGTTTGTTTACATAAAATATTCTTAGGTCTTCTTGGCTTTTGTTTATTTGTTCAGCAGCAATGGCTTTTATGCCCTTACAATGATTATGAAATAAAAAACAAAATAAAATGTGGGGTGACAGCACATTTACACAACAGAGTTGTGTGTTGTGATATACCAGATTTTTTTATTGTAAATTCTACTTGTTAGTGATGTAATATGTAGTACCTATATCTTATGACTAAGTAATTGCAAGGGAAAAACTTTGGCAAGAGAAGAGGGCCTCATTTGTATGGGAATGGAGAATGTTCGCTTGGATCTCGTAACTTGTGTATATATTATAACCGAGACATGCAAGAAACATTATCTTCCAACGAGGTTTTTTTTTTTGTTTTTATTCAACAGTCTTGTAGCTACTTAATAATCCTGACATTTCCATATAAAGGTTTATTTTTTTGAATTTTCAAGTAAAGACTAGGTGTAAAATAGTCTTAAAAAAATTAAAAGGATTTTTTTTCCGAAAAGTAAATAAGAGACTTTATTTTCACCCACTATTATTTATAAAAATAAGGCGATTATTATTTTTTTGCTTTCTCTTACTTATATCCCACGTATTTAATAAAATAGAAGACCCCGAAGTATCAGAACGTCAAACGCCCCTGGAAGCCATCGGTATATTAATAATTTGAATCCCCTAAATACCAAAAGGAGAAAAAATAAATAAATAAAAGGATTTACGACCTTGCCAAGAAATCGATGTAGAGATTTTGAGTCTAGAAAATTTGGAATGTCTGATCGCATTCACACTAGGGTAGCTCTTATTTTGAAATATGGGGATTGACTTCCCCTAGACTTTATCGTATATTCTTTTGGAATTACGTCTGGGTGTGTGTGTAAACACGATTGCTTAAAAACCAAAGCAGCTAGATCGATGAAATTTGGTATATGCCCCTTATACTAAAATTGTAGATTTCTATCAACTTTTGGAGTAAATAAGTCACTTGGAAGTAGTACTTTACTTAAAAAGTTTTTCGAAAATTTTGAAATTTTCAATTTTTTGTTATATTATGATAAAATACTCTATTTTAAAAAAGTTTTTATTCTTTGACATTTTTTTGAAAACTGAATAGTTTTTTGAAATAATCACAGAAGAAATAGAAAATTTTCGTTAATTTTGATAAAAAATCAAAACAAAATCATACAGGTGTCATTAAAAAAAAGGGTAAATATAAACAAACTCATTTGTTTCACAAATTCATTTGTTTATATTTGCCCTTTTTTTAATGACACCTGTATGATTTTGTTTTGATTTTTTATCAAAATTAACGAAAATTTTCTATTTCTTCTGTGATTATTTCAAAAACTATTCAGTTTTCGAAAAAATGTCAAAGAATAAAAACTTTTTAAAATAGAGTATTTTATCATAATATAACAAAAAAATTGAAAATTTCAAAATTTTCGAAAAAAACTTTTTAAGTAAAGTACTACTTCCAAGTGACTTATTTACTCCAAAAGTTGATATAAATCTACAATTTTAGTGTAAGGGGCATATACCAAATTTCATCGATCTAGCTGCTTTGGTTTTTAAGCAATCGTGTTTACACACACACACACACACACACACACACACACACACACACACACACACACACACACGCACAGACCTAATGCCAAAAATGGTATTTTTGGACTCAGGGAGGTCTAAAACGTGGAGAAACATCAAAATCTCGAAGTCGAATTTTTTTACGATTACATAACTTTCTCTATACGAGAAAGTAAAAAGGTGGAATTTTATCGACCTCCCCACACCCGGAAATTGATTTAAAATGGCAAAAAAATGAACCCTGAATTTTTTCAGATTTTTCCCAGCAAAATAACCAGCAGTAAGCAGTTGAAATTTAACATGGGTTTTAAATGGGCTTTTCTGACTTTCGAACCTAACTTTTAGAAATTCAGAACAGTCAAAAATGAATTTTTGGCAGCTCAGCAACCCAAAAACGTAATTATACAAAGTTTCATAATTCACAAAAAAAATTTTAAAAGTAACTTTCCAATTGTTATAACAGTCCATTTAAAACCCGTGTTAAATTTCAACTGCTTACCGGCACACGGATTATTTTGCTTGGAAAATCTGAAAAAATTCAGGACTCAATTTTTTGACATTCTAAATCAATTTCCGGGTGGAGGTCGATAGAATTCCACCTTTTTCAAAATAAGGGCCCCACAAATATCTACCTGCTAATAGAAAGTTGTGTTCTGTGCTTGTCACACCAGATTTTTTTTGTCTACTTATATTTAGTTCCTGGAACTCCACTTATACATTTTAAAGAGCATCTAAAAAATAATTGATTTATGAATTTTAATCAAAACGGTTAGAGCAAATTTTGAGAAAATTGAAAAAAAAAAAGAATATCAATAAAGTACTAGTATTGTCTGGCCGAATTTGTTCAAAATCTTCGTGTTACTTGGGGAGCGTACAAGTATTACGTAACGCAATTTTTGAAGATTTTTGACCCCCCTCCCCTTATGTAACGCGCCCTAACATTTTTCTGGACCCCCCCTAGACGTTACGTAACGCTCAAGTGGCCATTTTTATCTAAAAATCACAATTATATTGCAAAAAGTATCGGAAAGTCCCTAAAATACCAGTTACGTAACGCGTTGTTCAACCTCCCTTCCCCCTTGTAACGCATGGTAACGTTTTACCAGACCCCCTCCCTCCCAAATTGCGTTACGTAATACTTGTACGCTCCCTTGTCAGGAGTTACTAAAATTTCAACCACCTAACACTCCATTCTAGGAACAATTTTGCGGGATTCACTTTTTTAAATCCAGTGAGTCTCAAAATGTTTATTTCCACTCGTATCTCCAGAACCAAAAAGGCTACAAGATTAAAATTTTAGAATTTAGTAATAATTCTCTGGTATCTTTGAAAATTGAGAAACGTCATATTACTTAATATTTCTGAGATTTTTAATAAAAAAGACATTTTTTAGCTTTAACCAAAAAATATAGAAGATCGTACGATATAATAAATTTAAATAATTTAATAAAGTAAGTAGGCTCTACGCCCGTATTTATTTCCTTTTATCGTTATTCCTAAATCTTTTTTTTTCCATCCCCTGCTTTTAGAAAAGAAATAAAATTCTTGATAAAGTTAATGCATTCGGTATTTAGTTTAAATCATAGAATTGTTTTTTAATTGCACATAAAATATTAAAAAAATAAAAAACATAATGTAATTAGCTGATGTTTGATTTGTAGCTGAAAGGGAGGGGGAGGGGGGGGGAGAGAAGATAAGAGAATAATAAATGGAGGGGATTTCAAATCATTCATAAGAATTATCACGGAGATACCGTTAAAAGTGAAACAAATCAGAGAGAGAATGAAATATAGTCGAAATTCAAATGTCTTCCTTTTCCTTCTTCTATTTCTTACAAGTTAGATAAGATATATTTTTTTTTTCAAGTAAGAATAATTAATGAAACAAACCAACGCACATAGGAGTATTTGTTCAATAAACCCGGACAAAAGTCGAAATCACTAAGTTACTCAAAAGTCGTAATAAAATTATTGTTCCTCAAGCTATTCAACAGATAACCGGTCCGTCCTAAGGTAGCCATAAACAGGGAAGCTATTTTAAGGGGGGGGAGTGACAATGGGGGGCGACCGCCGCCGCCCCCAAGGTTTTGGAAGGAAATAGTAAATTCTGAGCTTAGCTACTACTACTACTTAGATACTGTATTTCAAAACATAAATTGATTCATTTTCAGTCAGAATTTTACGTTTACAAACTATATTACGAAGCCAACATTTTTGGCATACATTTTTAGTTTAATTATCAGACAAAAGCATTTTTGTTTATGTGTTTGATCTTTTCTGGCTATTATTTATATATAGCCATAAAATATGGTTATTTGACTATTATATAGCACACTTACATCATCCCTTAAGTCCGACATTTTGTTTTACTTGAAATAATTCATTTTTTTTTACTCATTAATTTGAAGTAACTATAAAACAAAATGGGGGATTTAGGGGGAAGATGTAAGAGTGGTATATAATAGTCAAATAACTATATTTTAAGACAGTATATAAATTATAGCCCGACAAGATCAGACACAAACAAAAATGCTTTTTGTCTGAAAAATTGAACTAAAAATGTATGCCAAAAATTTTGGCTTCGTAAAATAGTTTGTAAATGTAAAATTCTGACTGCAAATGGAATCAATTTATGTTTTAAAATATAGTACGTACCTACTTCTGCAATATTCAAAAGCTTTTTTCTTGTAAAACATTCACACGGAAATACTAGGAGCAATACAAACTATTAGCACAATCGAAGCAGCCTAAAACAAAAGAGATGCGATCTAGATATTGACTGAGTTCCAGACTGCTCGTATGTAAACAAGTGTAGAGCCATG